>KN881646.1:77325-230469 GCA_000934395.1 Fistulina hepatica ATCC 64428 | reverse complement strand
CCAAGGTGCATCACGGAACCCGCGTCAAAGTGGTTATATATCAGACGGCCTCTGCACTCTACGACCTCGGTACTCGTGCTGGAGACCATTTTTATGAGTGCCTTGCTACCGACTTTGCTATATAAGCAATAGTACCCTCTTGGGAAAGTCAGTCTCTGCGTGGTCTGTAGCGAGGGTGTGGTTCCGGACGTTGTTTAGAGGGCTAACATTCAACATGTTAACTTAGGAGCCACGGCCAGACATAACGCCACGGATACCACTTTTAGCGTTTACTTGTCTTATATCAACTTGAAAATATATTCGGGTCCGTCTCGGAGTCGCAGTGAAATGTGCAGTCTTTCTGACATGATTTTTCAAGCATATTCACAAGCTATGTGATCGATTTGGGAACCCATACGATGCCGTACAGTAGCGCAAGGTACATAGTTTTCGACTCCACCGGCATTTTTCTGGCGCTTACCGCCCTCATGCAGTTGGAAAATTCCGGTCGGTTTACAAATGTTATGGGGCTTGATTCTCATGTCTGGTGTTCTGTTCCTTCCGGAGAGTCGTGCGTATCTGCTTTGAACGTGCTCGCTTTCCTTGACGGCATTCCCTGATGTTGAATGTGCACATAGCGTACGTCAACACATTAAATTCACGACAATCACGGAAAGGCTACTGACTGTGAAAACTTCCAGTCGTTATCTTATTGGAAAGGGACGGATGGATGTGGCAGCACAGGTTATTGCCGAGCTGAATTCTGTCGGAATCGACGACGAACTTGTCCAAGAAACGCTCGACGAGATGCAATTCGCCATCAAAGTCGAAAATGAAGGCGGAAAGGCCACCTGGCTTGAGTGCTTCTCTACACGCAACCACATTTGGAAACGTACTGTTAACGGGATGATGCTTCAGTTCATCCAACAGCTAAACGGCCAAAACTTCTACTGTTAGTCACCCTTTTTAATCTTCATAGTGTGGTTTATCCATCTTCGCAGACTATTATGGAGATACCTTCTTCGAAAGTGCTGGAACGGGGTGAGCCCTTTGCTTTAAAGCCATGTTTTTGGGTTACGAGTTCTTTCAATAGCTTGTCTCCGTTCGTCGTCCAAGTCATCTTGTGCGTATTGACCTTGACTTTTATGACCATATGAGGCTAATGAACGTCGCGTAGGGGTGCTGTTTCTGTTGTCGGAACTGTGCCAGCCTTGGTAGGTCACATGTTCCTGTAGAAGTACATGTTCCGGTCTAATGTTAAAAGATTCTTATTGAACGGTGGGGTCGTCGGCAGGTTTGTAACAGATTCCGCCTCTCGTAATCCCTGAGTAATTAGCGTCTGCTAGTCTTTGTTAATCGGCGCTGTATGGGAGGCTATTTGTGCTCTGATCGTACGTCATTCGCCTTGTTAGTCTGGACGTTCTAATCATAAAAACTTACTATAGGCAGGCCTCGTCGGGCATTTCATGTTGGCGCCAACTGGCACCCCCACCTCAGAATTGACTTCGCGAGAAAAATTGGGAGGCGACACACTAATTGCATTCGCCGTTCTTCATGTGTTTGGCTTCGCCGTATTCTGGGGACCTACGCCGTAAGTCGATGTAATCATGCCATACACGAACCCCTGCTGATTTATCCTCGTGTAGTTGGGTCTACCTCGGTAAAATCTCCTTTCATCGCAAAGAAAAGGGCCCCCTGACTTCTCCCAGGTGAATCGTTCCCCTTGAGGATTCG
This sequence comes from Fistulina hepatica ATCC 64428, assembly GCA_000934395.1. Taxonomy (NCBI): domain Eukaryota; kingdom Fungi; phylum Basidiomycota; class Agaricomycetes; order Agaricales; family Fistulinaceae; genus Fistulina; species Fistulina hepatica. The sequence continues at coordinate 228,756 of KN881646.1, read as the reverse complement.
CCCGAAAGCTATCGCCTTGGGCAGTGCAACGAGTAAGCCGCAGTCTCTTCGAGCGTCCACATCATTTATAGAGTTATGTTTTAGACTGGATCTGGTACGTCGTACTTGGCATTTTGTGAGGTGTCTGATTAATGTATTCGTGTTACAAACAGGAACTTCCTCCTCAGGTAGGCTATTCCTATTTTCCTAGTCGCATTATTTCTGACATTATTTACTGCAGCTTTTTCGCCCCGCGGATTTCTGATCAGTACTGATCTTTCTTGCAATTTGAAGGGTGCATGAAACTGATTGCTTGCTCAGCATCGGCCCACTTATCCTGCTGATTTTCTTCGGCATGCTTGTCTTTGGGTGAGTACTTCTATCGCTCTTTGTGTCGTCTTGGTCTAAGAAGTGGAAAAGTTTTTGCTATGTGTGGCTGTTTATTCCCGAAACTAAAGGACTGCTACTCGAAGAGGTAAGCTTATAATTTGGATTATATTATTTCATTTCTCACCAAGGGATTGCAAGGTGGATGAAATGTATCGTTCTGGGGTCAAACCTTGGGATTCTGCTTCATGGCGTCCGCATCTCATGGATGATGCACCGCATCACGACGTTGTCAAGGAAGTGATTGAAGACAACCAAGACGAGAAAGGAAAGGCGTAATGCAATTCTGTTGGAAGCATCCCGAACGCACTTCTAACAATTCTCACGAAATTTTTGCTTTGTGTACTCATACTATCTGAATGGCCTACGAAGATATGCATCCATATGTTCATACCGATTCTGGAGGCATGAAAAGCGTGTCCATGTTGAACAATGTGCGATTATGAGCCAGCTACCTCATTACGGTAAGACGCATTGTCAGACAGCACCTTCAGACGGTTTTTGCTTTCAAAATTTTGAGCTGTCAGGAGAATCTGAATGACAGAACCACACGCATTCACGCCCAACCTCATCAATACGCAAGGAAATTACTTGTAGATGCCTGGTCTCCTGTTCACAGAATGCACTGTGCCTGCGTTTCAGAGTTGGGACTTCTTGATACCGACTGACCTCCTCGACAAGGAGGCTGAGTCGCGAACGCTGTGTGCGTCAAACATTCAGTGCACAAAACAAAGACAGCAGCGTCGACTTCAGCCCATATTTGGCATGTGACGTGACTCGGGACTCTCGCAGATACAAAGTGGCATGGCTCGCATCCTGCAAATCAATTGGCATACGGGGCCAGAAAGGTGAATATATGGATCGTACCGGTGTGTCATGAGCATGCTTTCATCGGAGCTCAAGGTTATCTGCTTGCCGTTCTGTCCCGCCACTTATCTTTGCATCGAGAGATTGAGCAAAGTTACAACGGTGAGTCGGTGACTCTCGGTCATAAAGCCAGCGCTGGCGCAATATTTGAGTCGGCAAATCGATCGAGTACGTTGAAGTTACAGCAGTCGATTTGAAATGGGCCACCAATTCCCATGCGGCTGGTTTTCCTGCGGACTTGCATGCCATGCCCAGGAAGCCAGCAAATACAGCAGTTGCATTTTTGCTAGACGAAAAAAAAAAAGCACTACCCTGTGCGAAGTCAAAATCACTGGCACCATTCTGCTCGTACAGAAAACAATTTACAAAAGCATTTTCCTACCATAAAGCAACAATTTGTAGATAACTAAATTTTTAACAACAAAAAAAATACTGCATACGTACAAATCAACATCCCTGCTAGCTCAATTCAAATACCCCACAAGACAGACGGGATATATGCGGTACTCGAAAGACGACAGAAATGTTATACAGAAATAAACCGACAGAACTTTGATGGAATTGAGGGCTATGAACGGAGACCGACAACAATTCGAGATGCATTACCGTTCACCACTCGATTTCCTCAGGGAAAAACTTGGCGATGAGGCCCTGGTAGTACGGTTTGAGCGCCTCCAGGTCGACGGGGTCGTCACTCTTGGAGTACAGGTCGTACGGGTTGAAAGCCTTGACGGCCGCCAGCGCCTTCATGTCTGCCTCGTTGCACAGGTGCATGTACGCGCCTTCACGGTGCCACCTACACGTAACATGATATTACATAGGTTTTGAGCGAATGTGGACAGACTTGAATATTGGGAAGAGGGAAAAAAACTTACGGGTAGAAGCTGTGGAGGCGGATCATCGCGAGCGCCTCCTCAGGCAACTTGCTCTGGTGCTTCAGGACGTTATAGAGATACTGAGCGTTCAGACGCAACATCAGCTTGACCTCTTGAGTGCTTCGCAAAGCGGAAGTAAAACCTACCTCATCGTGTCCCCATGACAACATCACGTTCTCGAGACCACAATTCGGTTTGTAGATGCCGTACTCCGTAGAGTACACTTCGTGCTTCGAGTCCGGGTTCGCTTCGAAAGTCTCTGGGTAAATGATTTTGTCGGGGAATTTGCAACCGATGACAAAAGTGTCCTGTTGTAGATAAAAAGAGACAATGGCGGTCAGGGAAATTAGCTATCCGTGGATTTCGCGCGCAAGACATACGCCGACGACGTCCCATTGTCCTCTAGGAGTCCAGAGATGAGCGTACGGAAGGCAGGAAAATGATAGAGAAAGACGCACTCAGATCCGAAGAAATAAAGCATTTTTCCGAGGTCGTGGACAAGGCCAGTGACCTGGAACCATTCTGGCTTCCCGTCACGACGGATGGCCTCGGCAGTTTGCAAGGCATGTTCAGTTTGAGAGAGTTGCGTCTGGATACACTGAAATCAGCACGGCACAAAAGAGGATGAGAAGAAAAGGGACGGTCAAATGCGTACGTCAGGATCAGACTCGTCGACCAGGGCGTTCAACTTCTCGACCGCTTCCCAGAGACCTGATGCGTCCAGCCGTCGATGGACATGACGTTTAGAAGTCAGGACGCGCGAAAACGGGCCACTTACCCATCTTGGCACGAACACCCTTACGCAAGTTGGCGCGGGCATTAAGGTTGAAAGCCACCGTCTGTTTCTCTGTGTCGCAATCGTTGTCAGTCAATCACACTTGCACTGAAAAAAATGCGCGTACCATGCTGCTCTGTTGGTTTTCGTCATATGTAAATTATTATGTACAAAGATGAAAGATGATGACAAGCCTTTGTAAAAACTCTTGACGCTCTCGCAGGCCTCCTCGTACTGGCGGAACTTGGCCTTGTCCTTGTCACTGTCGAACTTTGAAGGGTCATCCCAGCCGGCGCCCTTCAAGTTCCCCTTGAGCACGTTGACTGAAAGGGCGCATCAAAAGAGCCCGCATGCATCTAGTAGCCAATCTCTGCCGCACCAGTGTCGATGGCATCAGACGTCTCCTCAAAGTAGGGCACAGGCATGGTGAAAATTTTATCAAAGAAGATGAACGCGAGATGGAGAGTACGAATCGACGGGGCGATTACTGAGGAGGGGATACAGGACTCGCCGTTGTTTATATATCCCTTCGCGCCTGCCACAGCCAGAATGCGGCACCCCGACATGGATCCCAAAAACCGATATGCGATATCATGGCACGCCTATTGGTGTTTAACTGAACACCATACCCCGCGTGCACAACCAGACGTCAGCGGGACCCTGGAATCCGGCCCGCTTCGGAAATCGAACCGGGTATGCGAACACTAATACCCCAGACACTATCCATTGTCCAATCCGCCTTACCATTCGGAATATTGAGCGAAATGGCGATGACAGAGAAAGTGGAGACGAGGATGTGGAGCAGGCATGTCACTTGACATATTGGTATTCACGAGACCAAGCGATGTCTTCTCCTGACCATCCTTCCTCTCCGAAGGTACGTACAGAGTGAATGCCAATGACAAAGAGAAACGCTGTGACAGCCGGAACTGATGCAGGACTTTCTCCCACAGGGAGGTATGTTGGTTCTCCGTTATCGCACTGAGTGGCGTTTTGTTTCCCAATACTTTCCCTTGATCATGAGTTCAGATGCATTATGCATCTCGGACCGCTTGAAGGGCGATGAAGCTGACGGCGACCTCGGAGAGCGCAAGGCTGTCGTTGCTCGACCAGGCGGGGTACACTGATGCCTGATCCTCGTCTTGCTGAACCTCTCGACTTTTTTGCGTCGCGAGTCTGAAACGTGGAGCACACGTGCCCGATAACGACGCGCAGAAACACATATCTTTAGCAGGGGCTGGCGCTGGACGGTCCGGCGTCTCAGACTTTGCGATACTGCGTCAGCAGACGATCCCTTTTTCGTGTCGTGAGCGACACGGAACCCGAACCCATGTAAAGAGGTTTTGACAGCAACTAGAAGCAGACAAGGCGTGTACCTTAGCCAGCCACGACAACGGGAAACGCACACATAATTCGTCGTAGCTTCGACTCACCTGTACTTGAGTCGCGTTCTATTGTCTTAACGCGTGCTGAGCGTACTACTTGTGCAGCGACTCGCACGTTTCTCTACATATTCTGTGCTGTCTAGGACAACTTTAACGTTCTCCAGGCCATATCGAGGACATAAAAGTCGCCCGTGCACAGAATGTCAAGGAACACGCGCCTTCGTGTACGCAGCACCTATGGAATAACATGCTGGCGTGCGGTCTGGGTCCATCCGTAGGATCAACTTGAATGGCATCCCCATTAGATTGTACATGCTGTGGACGGAGAGTCACCGGTCACCCACTAATCGACGGATGTGACGAGCAGCAACAGGTGTGAACTCATCCGACGCGATGTCGCGCTTCGCAAGCACACGGAGGTCCAGCGAGGTGCTGGAGGCACGCAATGTTGAATTTTTTGCCGTTGCGTTTTGTCGCTCGTCTAGATCATCAGAGTCAGTTTCGCCCTACCAGTACATATGTAAGTATATTCTTCTGCGACAAGGTGAATTAGAGAAGATTTGGTTGCGCGTACGGTTGGCGCTTTGTTCTGCCTGGGCCATCGTACATCAGGTCACCGAGCATGTCTCGCTAATGATACCGGTGCAACGCTAAGATGGAACAGTCCACGCCAGAGCCAGCGCGTCGTCACCAAGGAATCCTAGTCACCTCGCACTTCACAGTGTATCGTTCACGTATACATGAGTGCGCTTATGTACTACCGACCTGCTGCAATACTTAACCTCCACTGTGGTAGTATTTAATCATGACAAGCGTGGTATTCGAATTTACGCCCAGAAAGACCCCATAGAAGGCTCATCGAGCGAGTTGGTTTCCGTACTCTGGCACCTTAGACCACTCGCCCATCTCGCCAACGGTACTTACTAGTTATGATCCCTTGTGGTGGATATGTTGGCCGTAATCTATTTACCGATCACATCTTGATCGGTCCTTCACCGTCGTTGCCGCCCATTGCAGCCGTTATTGCTTCTTGTGTGCGTCCTAGCGGACGATGTACTTATTATGTTAGATGAGGAGGAACTTTTTCGAGCGGTGAAGACAGGACGTACGTGAGATTTCAGATGTAGGTTAACCATTTCTGCGCCTTTAAGCACGTTACGAGGGCACAGAAGGCAGGACTCACTCGTCGGAAGCATTGTGGATGGGGTTTGAGAGCGCGTCCTTCACGGATACGCCGCCAAGCAGATTTGAATCCGTATCAGAATCCAAATCACTGTTCTGTTCATCGCCATCGGCATTGCCACCACTGGCTTCACCGTCTTCAAACACATCATCACCTTCATTCAGCAGTATTCGAATCTGTTTCGTCGCCATCGCTCTCAGATTCGCATCATGCATGCCGAGGACCTCCTTCATGTCGTCGTCGAGCGGCCCCAGCTCCTCTTCTTCTTGTCGCTTCTTGTATTGTCTGTCGATACGCTTATACTTTGTGCAAAATATATGAAACAATAGGATGAATAAGAACCAAATAGGAACTTCAATAACGAAGATGGCGGACGGTGACCGGTGAAAATTCAAGTGGGATCTCGGCGTTGTTCACATCCGAGGACGGCGATCGTGAGGAATCTTCATGAGGCCGATCTGATTGATGCGATCACTTCTATTGCATTATAAGAATTTTTTAAATTTAGCCGACGGATTGTACCATAGTCTCGTGAAAGATCCTCCTAGCTAGCTATAGTACTAGTCCTCTATCCGTCGCTGCGCTCTGACGATGATATACTTACTTCTATTCTCCTTGGACCCCATCACGCCGTCCAAGCCTAATTCATGCCGTGTGACCACGTCAGCGCTCCCAAAGAATCGATGGATGACAATACCAGTACTTGCACCCTTTAGCTTGGAATGATGCTTACTCACGCGCGGCCGATCGCGATATATACCTATCCCTCGCATGGCTCGTTCGCAAATCCTTCCTACATTGTTCTTCATCATGTCGACACTCTCTGGCAAGACGGCGGTCTTCGTTATCGGCGGCTCATCTGGCATCGGTTTTGCTGTCGCACTGGGCAGCCTCAAAGCCAACGCTGAACACGTCGTCATTGCGTCTTCGTCTCGAGATAGTGTCGCGAATGCACTTGAACGGCTCAAGATACGATATACAACGGAGACTGGCTCATCTACAGAGGGACGCGTCCGCAGCCGTGTTGTTGATGTGACGAATCATGCAGCTATCAAGGCTCTTTTCGCTGAACTAGGCGAAATCGACCACCTCGTACTGACTCACAGTGGCGGCCTTGTCCATGCTGATTTCAAGGAATTGGATCTGTCGTCGGAAAAAGCACGATGTGCGTTCATTTGCTAACGTTACATGTCGGGAATGCCGACCAGATGGTCAGCAACGATGGACGAGCGATACCGGTCCTCGCTTCAAGCGGCACAAAGCGCTCAGATCAAACCCGGCGGTTCCATCACCTTCACTATCGGTATGTTTTACGTCTTTGTTGTCTTGAAAACCTGACGCTGACGTGAGCGGTGTGAACGAAGGCACCCTGTTCAGTCATGCCATCAAAACATACACGCTGACTATCGGCCCTCTCGGAGCGTTAGACGCAGCGACTCGTTCCTTGGCTGTGGAGCTCGCGCCTATTCGCGTGAATATCGTATGTCCAGGAGTTGTGCGTCCATATTTCACGTGTTTTCTCTCAATTCTCTTGAAGATTGATATTTTTCTCCAGGTTGATACGGAGGCAAGTTGATCTACATGGCTTTCTACACAAAGTTGTGACGTCGTATGATATACTACCTATAATCCAGCTTTTTGATTGTATTCCTCTACCTGGCGGACGTGAGAAGTTCATGAGGGGACAAGACAAGCACCATCTCGTCGGACACGTGGGCACTGCAGATGAGGCACATCATGAAACTGTTATTGCGCTTGATATGTGAAACTAACCTGCTATTGAAGGTTGCGGAGGCATATCTGTTCCTCATGAAGTGCGTCCACCATCTATTTCTTACCCTTTCCTGTCAGCTAATTGTCGGAGCAGATGCGGATTTATAGCTGGAGAGACTATCAAGGTGGACGGAGGTAGCATGCTGGAAGCTTCCTTGCAGTTCTGATGTCGTATTCGTCTGGCAATCATGACGGGTCTCTCGCAAGTTGCACACCAAACATATGTCTTCACATTCTCTATATCGACTGTGCGAGTGGTTGTTCTCCTCACGAATCAAATCTTCAACACCAGAACTCGCTTCATAGCGCCAGTGGATATTATAGCAAGTCGAAGCAGAATATCGGCTAAGGGTCTACACTAACTGCGTGAAACAAGGGCAAACTGCATGAAACCAAATGACTCCTGTGGATGAGCCATTGGCCTCGAGGTTGGACAGCTGCGGAACGAAAACCAATAGAAAAAATAAATTTGAATACGCTAGAAGACCATGACAAATCAGCAAATAAAAGTTGGAGTCAGTATCGATAAGTAGTTGACACCTACATACGAACAAAAGGTGCATCAACAATCGAAATTTCTGAAGCCTTTCTCGTTCTTTTTCTTTCTATTCAACAAGATGCCTGAAATGTTTGTGTATTGTATCAATAACAATGGATCTGGACATGATCCATGAGCTCCACCACTGCGAGTAATGGCACCACCCGCCTGCAGCTCGAACATAACCATCTGCACCGGCCGGTCACGGTTGAAATATCTCGTCATCATGCTCACCCAGCTGCATCGTGTTGCAGTGTCGCCACTGAGCGAGCAAATCCATGGGTCACCCATCCTTTATGTAACATTGTATCAAGTCCCGATGCAGACCTATGCAGACTACTGTTCGTATCCCTGACTGTGTGACTCATCGGGCGAGTGAGCTCAAAAACTCACTGGCTGGATGAGTCATTGGCCTCGGCCAAGGTGTGGTCAGGTGTGGAATGAAAACGGATATAAAAAATAAGATTTGATTACGCGAAGGTGCTGACAAATTTATGTAAATTCACAGTGGGGTGTAGTTTCGATATGTATTTGCACCTACATAGTTAAGAAAAGGATGTATTCACAATCAAATTTCATGCTGCTATCCAACTTGTTAATTTTAAGACCATCTCCGCTATGTAATACATTACAAGGGTCCATTGACGATTGTTCCATGTATCATCTGTTGTACATACTTACGACCAACTGCATTCTTCCGTCCATCCAGACCATAAACTCCTCCAAATACACTGCGTAGCCTGTATCCTCAAACTGAATCGATGAGATCGTAGAGCGCCTAGTCTGCTGATTCTGGCTGCACAGTCCGGGAATGCTATATGATATGACGGGAAGTTCCAAATAGATCAGCGTGCAAACACAGGCCAGCTTTGCTCCCAACGCACCTTAGCGCTGTCGAACCCGTCAAGGCCAGCGGCAACGCGCGAACCGGCGATTATGCTCGACCAGTCGAGGACCTCGACAGACTGTTGGCCCTCGAGCGTTGCAACACGGTGCAACGCGCGCGCAGTAATCAGATGCTGGTGTGCAATGTCTAGTGCGGGCATCGGCGAGTTGTGTTCAGTGGTAAGCTTGCGGATAAGTCTGCCCAGGGACCGGTTTAGCTCTGTAAGTGGAAAGAAAACAAAGTATGTCGACTCACGTGGCATCCTTGATGCCGCCTTCAATGGAAAAGCCCTGAGAACCGTCAAACTTGTCGTGGCACATACGTTCCGCATAGCCCGCGGCTCTGAGTGAGAAATCAATTCGATGAACGTGAGACAATACACGCGTGCACGTACGGTGTGTTCGGGAAGAGTTCTGGCGATGTGTGGTTCAGCCCGATCGTAAAACAAAAAAAAAGTAATCGAATATGCAACCCACCGTTGACCACCCCGAGAACGGTGTCTGTGTCGAGACCGGATTTCTCAGCAAGCGTGAAGGACTCTGCCATAATTTCTATAACACCGAGGATCATCGAGTTACCGACGAGTTTCAACGTCGGTGCTGAGCGCGATTTTAGTGATATTATTATGCCTCAAGCAATAGACGCACCCTTCACCACATTCCCACCGACATCAATAACCTTGCGGCCCATCGCAGGCACCACCTGATGGGCAACGACCTTCTTTGAATGGTAGTCACCCGCCATGACGATGACGAGCTGTGCCGCATCTGCAACGGACGGCCGACCAAAGACACAGGCAGTGATAAAGTGGCATTTCGCGTGCGTCGTCAGCAGTGTGTCAATCTCGCCCGCCAATTTGGGATATATCTGTAGAAGTTGTCGTCACGCTCGCATTGGCATTCACGAGAAATGCGTGTAAAGGCTCACCGTGCTCGTTTCGACGAATATCTTGCTCTTCGCCGCTGGCGATTTCTATTTGTGCTGCGCATCAGCCTCTTTCCCGTGCGGGGTACTATAAATAATCTCTACTACACACCTCGAGTGCGGCCGCAAACCGCTGGTACACATCCTTTATGACTGCATCATTCGCGAGATTCGTAAAGACGATGTCGCATTCGCGAACCACCTCCACTAGATCAGGGGCGATAACGACAGCGTCCGCTCCGAGCTCCTTCTGAAGGCGCTCCGACTTCGCCTTCGTGCGATTCCAGACCATGAGCGGCGGGGACACGCTGCCGGCTGCCTTGGCGAGGTTGCGTGCCATGAAGTAGCCCATCGATCCCAGGCCGACGAAACCCAGGCGCATGCCGGCGAGCGGCGTCGTGGGACGCGTCGGCATTGGACTGAACGGTATGCTACCAGCTGGGGCGTGAGGGGTAGGCATTTTCAAACGAAGATGTAGGAGCAAGCAGGTGAAGAACAATTTATGACGAGTTAGAGTTGCTATCGCGCTTACATATATATAGTTGTGATCTCATGCACATGCACTTATCTCCAAGAGGTCTGATGCGCACTTTATTTACTTCCTCACCAACAGATTGTATCAGAAAAACTGTGCAACGTATATACGCTTCTGTGCAATACATGGCAGCACCTTCAAGTCACAGAAGATCAGCTAGAAATTTTGGAGAATGCATACATCGTCCATGCGCATCCTGGGAGCCGAGACCACCGCAAATCACTGGAGACACGAGGTATTGGAACGAGTCAAGATCTGGAACAAGAGCCATATGCATGTTCAAGGTCATCTCAGGCTGCTCTAGAAGGGTCGCTCTGCGAATGCCCTTCATCTCGATGTTTGTACACGCAACTTGAGCGATTCGAAACCCGACATCCTGCTTGTGTGCATCGATGTACATTTTGGCCATCTTCATGCCCAACGGAAAACAAAAATAGAGACTCAACTACTTTCGGTCAATGTATTTTTTTCTTGGATGCACATGGTAGAAGTCAAAGGTCGAGATCTGCGCCTTGAAGGTAGTCAGGGTATGTGCTAGTATAGACGCGCGCATGTGATCGCCGATCGCGTCGCGATCTCGCTGTTCGCTCCTCGTGACTTTGGCTCTCTAAAAAATCAGGTCCCGTATGAATGTTTTCCGTCGACTAGGAAATTGAAGCAAGACCTTCATGCCGCCACGTCTATCCATGCTTAGGCAGCTTAGGCTCGAACAAGAAGCCAACAGGTGACGTCCTGTACGCCATTTTCATAAGTAATTGTGATGCAGACTGCAGTGTCATGCTCGCTCTGAGACTTGACATAAGTTACTGGTACCATCACTGTACTGCATCGCCCTTCCGAATGTCAGTGAAGCGTGTGTCCAGGGTTGATACGTGCCGTTACTCACTTGGTCAATGGTAGAATGTAACCTTCCATTTTGACTGAACAGGCATTGAGAATGCTTCCCTTGCGGCTGCGATCACTCATGGATTCTTTCCTCCAACGTTCCTGTCAGTGAGAGAGCCTGATGTCGCCTCCCTGCAGTAGCGAAAGGTAAGTCATCTGATTTGGCACCCTCCAGCTCACGAACGCCCTGAAGATCAAGTGTTTGCGACAGTTCGCCGTGCCCAACTTGAGACCACGCGCCTATGTAGGACAGCCCGGGTCATGCCAGCACTAGCGCTGACAATTACATCCGGTGTTGAGGCAGAGCTTATCGTCGACGACGCCGGAGATCGTCCGAATTTAAGACTAGTAAGATGAAAGTGATGGTGATGGTCGCAAGAGAAATAGATATATTTACAGGAAAACAAACATTTGGTTGGATGGTATATGTGGATGTGTGCGCGGCTCACGTTCCAATTCAAGAATCAAACCATGGCCGCCAGGCAGTGAGCTTTCGTTGAGACTGACTCCGGAGGTTGAACGCCTTTGAACGCCGAACAATGATCTCGGAAGTCATACAGCATTTTGATGTGCCCCTGTTTCTACCGAGATTGATCGTGAGGGCAGCACACGGTGCACGAGCATACCAGACGTTCTTTAGTTCTCTCCGAACGCAGCCCGCCGCCTTTTGAGCGCACTGTCCTTTCCTTTATCAACCTCGTCCATCTCTTGCTCTTTCATCTCCAGATCCACTATGATTCTCGCTCCGCTCATCGTGAGTGTGCAAGAGCATTGTTTTTCTCGTCAACGCAAGTTCAATACTCACAGGCTCTCGGTCTCGCCGCACACTCTGTCCTCGCAGCAGATATATGGATTCAAGTCGGAGGGAATACAACCAACAATGCTTCCGCCGTTTTTCAGCCTGAGAGTGTCAAGGCATCTCTGAACGACATTGTCTACTTCAACTGTGAGCAACGTTATCTTTGTTGTCGACAATTGCAAGTTCTGACTTTACTTCCCCAGTTACCAAAGGTGAAGCATGGGCTGAGATGCTTCTCTTGCATATCGTATTTACTGAAGCCGTCTTTGTTGTCCAGGCAATCACACGGCTACGCAGTCGGAGTTCTACGCTCCCTGCAAGCTGGCGCACTTATCGAACAGCACCGTCAACGGTTTCAACAGTGGCTTCCGCAACGCGGGCGACGGCTCCAGTGTGACCATCCTCTCCGTGCCCATCACGACCGAAATTGAGAATCAAACGCTTTGGTTCTACGATTACAACACGTGTGCCAAAGGCGGTGTCGGTGTCATCAATGCCAATGAAAGTAGCACGCAGACGCTTGCCGGTTTCATTGTAAGTCTTGCTAGCATCTTCTAGTCTGCATATTACTGCGCAGCCGATGTTTTCGATAACGGAACTTATGACTGACACGTGTGTCCCTCGTTTCCGTAGCGCAATGCGGAGCGTCTGAACGGCACTTCAACGACTACGAGTGCGTCGCTCTCGGCGACCTCGACTTCCACATCGTCTTCGTCCGGGTCCGGCTCGAATGCTTCCAGCACGTCGAGCAGCAACGGCGCCCCCATCTCAACCCCTGGCGGTCTCGCTGTTGGCGGCATATTAGCTTTGATTGGCGTCGTTATGCAGGCCCTCTAAATGCGGAGTGCCTCCTTATCTGCGCTCAGCGGCGCTTGCGCCGCTGCAGTTCCAATTTACTTATGATTGTTACACCTACTGAACTGTGACTTTTATAGATCCCTCATTCATTTTTTTTGACCACTCTATCCTAGTACGTAGTTGTTGTTACCTCCTCTGTCCCGAGTGGACTTGATATCACTTAACGCTATGCTCTTTTCGCCATTGTTACGTCGTCAGTGCACTGCTTGTGCTAGTGCTTCCTTGTACTTCCTCTGCTTTCTTGCATCTAACGACTTTGTGCTTGTGTCTGTTCTCCCTCTACCCGATGTGACGTTCTACATATATACCTACTTTTGGCTATTCCCCGATACACGTTACTTTTGCCTACGATTTCATGTTTTTCTATTGCAGTTTTAGCCCGCATGTCTCACGGAGTCGTTTGTTCCTGCGCCATTGCGTGCGATGTTCGCGGCACCGCCATACTTATGTTCAATAGATTTGTTCGACATGCTAAAACCCACTTGAATTTGAAGTTGCTTTGGTTTTCAGAAAAATGTGACTTGATGATGGCCAGGTCACATGCTTTCATAAGTACAAAAGAACGATCGAAGATATTCCGACTTGTTTTAGGGATGTCCCAAAAACATGGCAAACAGGTGGCAAGAGTAGAACGTCGTAATCATGATGAGATTAGAATGTGGATTACGTACGGTGGGAGGAGCGGAAGAACATTGAAGAACATTGACATTAGCATGTCCGCACGGACAGCCGACGGTAGGACCCCGGATTATACGGTCAGAGGCCGGATCCCGGCAGCGACTTTTCATGTCCGACAGAGGTGACCCGACCTAGGTAAAAATGTCCGACATTTCCTCCGGCCTTGGGGTCGCCATGCAGTTTTTGTCCGACATTGGGATCCGGCCTCTAAAAATCGGGAAAAAATCCGACGGTCCAGGACCAGTTCCATACTTGTCTAAGTAGCTCTAGGTGTCGTGGAATGCGTACGTGGCAGGCTGTGAATGTACCATCTAGTGCTTTTCGCACCGTTCAGTCGATGCAGCGGGACGGCACTGCAGAACGGCCAGATGAACGAATGGGCTTCGAACGCATCTTGGCTGTGGTTAGGATGCAAACGGTGAAGCCACCGCCACTAGATTATTTGGCATTACACGGCGGAATAAAGTGAAGTTTGAGAGTCCGGTCTGGTCCAGATGCCCAGTTCATGGGACCGCCCATCCTCCGCCGTGCAGAATTGCAGTTAGAAGTCAGTGACGATTGAAGATGTTTGATGATGCGGCGTTATTGTCATTGGTGTGATGGTGAAGAGACGCTTGCCAATCACAGTTTTTTTTTTGTGGCGAAATATGGCCGCGAGCGTCTTGTAATTACAAAATAAAAGCGGAAAAAAAAGAAAAAAACAGGACCGGAACCGTAGTAGAAGCCGAGTTCGGGAGAATGAAGAGCAGCATCTAGACGAAGACAAGCTGTGAGGTTGCATTGAGATTGTGAAGTCGATGTAGAACTGATACAGCAGCACAAGACGCATTTTGATGGGCGCAAAACTCGATGTGGATGAAAGGAAGAGTATCCACTACTCTTTGCATGAGCTGAAAAGACGACGGATGGCCCAACGTTAACAAGTCACCCGTGGGCTTCTATCTTGGCGGCAAGCTCTTGTGGGCATACAAAAACTATGTTTTCTCGTCGCCTCGTAGTGCCAGCATTCATCTTTGCACGTTGAATCGAAATTGATATTTTCAAGGGATATGTAGTACGCGAGAGTGTCATCGCATAGCCGCTCGGAGAAAACCAGCTGGATTTTGATACATTTCGTCGTGTTGAGGTCTAAGAACAAGAACAAGAACGCAAGTTGGGCACTGGCAGACAATACATATTGATCGGCGTTTACAGGATTGATCGGCTAATTCGAGTTTACCGCGCGAACTTTCTTTTAATCCGACCTTCACCACGACTCAATATACTCAGCACTCAACCTCAAGATCTCCAATCGGAACTCGATTTATTCTGCTCTGCTGCCCGAGTTCCCCAATCAAAAATTCTCACTCGAAACTTGGGGATCCATCACGCCGTAGAGCTCGAGTTGTGCGTGTTGTCCGTTCGAATTAGATCACGTCGAAACAGCGGTGACACAACAGTTCAATTCCGATATATACACGAACGTTTTAGGCTGCTGCTGCTATCACACAACCGCTTTTCCAAACAAGACACTTGACTGAAGTGAAAACACTATGCTTTGCTTGTTGAAACATCCTATTCCTCTTATACTCTGGACCATACTTGGGTCGGCTTGGACTTCCTGTATGTTGGAGCGTTTGAACTCGATGCAAAAGAGTCCTCAAAGATGTTTTTCCTCACTCAACATGAGCATGAAATCCCTTGTATTTCTTTGTGAAGCTTGTCTATCGCGCTGTACTCATATCCTGTTGTGTTGGCACCTTTGGTCGGACACGTGAACTTGCTAGGCTTTGTCTCATTTTCTGACAGGCTCAGGGGACTTGTGTATGTGCCGATAAACACGACCATCTCTTGTCACATTCACTCAATTTCCCAGAATTTGCTTCGGAATTCTTAGTATCCCCATTAGTCGAACCCCGTTTCCGTTTCTCTCCTTCATTGACTGTCTTCCCGTCACCCGCTACAGGTCATGTCAAGGATGCATCTTTCGGGACCGCTTCGCGTCTCGTCCAATGGCTTCACTCGATTTGCCCGACTCGTCAAGCGCGCCAGTGCTGTTCCCGCCGGCGTCCCTCCACTCGCTGCTGCCGAATGTTGGTTTCACGTCTTACCCCGGATGTAACTTCGAAACGCTCATATGAATCAACCCAGCCGCAGAAATGCACACCACTCCAGCTCCGCAAGCCACACCGGCTGCAGAAACGCCTAAGCCTGCCACACCAACTCCGTCTACATCACCTCCACCATCGCCTACAACATCGACTAGCTTTGAACGCGTTGGGGAGCATGTCACCACGATCGCTTCGGGCAGCCCTTTGCTGCAACTTCCGATACCCACCATTATCAGTAATCTCACGCGGGATATCCGTTCTAGCATCACTGTTAGTGTACGTTTTTTCACTGCGATAGCTTATTGAATGCCTGGTCCCAGATCCCGGCTCCAACTATAACGGGCACAAGCATGTCCTACGCGCCTCACATCTCCATGACGAATAGCGCGGCTCTCGAGACGATCACGGAACAACCTTCTTCCTTTGACCCAGTCTCCCGCCCGATTACTTTCGCGGAGAGTGCTACATCCAGTGAAAGCACTGCTTCAACGAGTAGGAACACAAATCATTCAGATCACTCACTTTCTCCAGCCATCACGGGCGGGATTGCTGGAGGCATTGTTGGCGTTGTCTTGTTTTATTTTATCATGGTCTCATTGATAGTAAGCCCGCGTCCTCATTTAAACGACTACATTATCATAAATTATGTCCAGCGTCGCTGCCAACGCTCTCGCAACAAGGATGTCTTCACAGATGAGCCATTCCAGGCTTCGCACTTCCGCCGCTCTGCCTCTACTCTGAAAAGCAATTATAAGACTGGGCGCGACAGTAGCAATTACGGAATCATGCCTCGTCCACCTTCGGTCATAGAGCGTCACGTCGTGCACACACAGAGTCGTAGTCCCCAGCTCCAATACAGCTCGTTTCGACAGCAGGATACGTCCATTATTCCTGACCGGCCTCCTCTGGCAATACAATGGACTCAAGCTCATTGTCATCAGTCGCCGCCTTGTCACCGAAACGCAGAGGGATTGGAACGAACGGAGTACTCCAACTTCCATTCCGCCCGTACCGCAGATATGCCCCAACGCCAGGGCAGTGTATCGTCCGCAGTCCACGTTGGCCAACGATCTGATGACAAAGGTGATGGGACCCGTTCACGTTCAAGAAGCCTCATTGCCCAGGTCCCCGTGTACAGAGGCGGTGACAGCACGGCACCCCAGGGCGGCGGTGTTGGAGTGGCTGTTGCCGCCCGCCCGGACAAAGTACATGTCCGGGATGATGTACATCTACGTGACCAATCTCAGCCGCGTCCGCGTCCAGACACCGTTTATACCTTGACGGCGTATGACCCTGATGATGCCTACGGTGGGATATGAATTGGATAGCCATTGGCGTCGACGAGCTTATGTTGGCGCGTGATCTGGTTCTTCATTGTCTGTCACTCTATTCATTCGGTTCTTTTTTGTCTTGGCAGGGTCGATTTGCATGGTCTCCATACACTTCATCCCCTCCCCCTTCTACTGGCGTCTTCTTAGACGCCGTTTACTAAGCCTAAGTATCTCCTGGTAATGTCTGTTTTCCATCCCCGTTCTCATTTTTTGTTGCTTTGGAGCAACTATTTGTTCATTCTAGTTTGCATCACATGTTCCATCGCTTTTTCTCACGCGTTATACATGCATCTAATAGACAGCTCGAGGCAAGGTCCATGTACATAGTAGACTCATTTAACCAGTTACACAATTAGGCAAGGCCAGCCTCCGACGACTCGATTAATGCATGGAGTACACTTTATTCGCGCCGGTCATCGTTCATGGAGCCATTAGCCTGACCTCCGCCGGTTACACGTATGGAACCTAATCTTAGTTATAGTCTGACTAGTCGCATGATCTTCTTTAGTGCTTCCTACTGATGGGAACCATCAGCCGCTCAACTTGACACTAGTGGAGACGGAACCCCGTCATTCCTAATGCTGGAAGTCGTGGATTATGCATCGTATCTCACAAGGCGTGCCCGCCTTTGTACAATTTTTGGGCGACTGCTTAATGTTGACAGCAGATAAGTATAAGGAAATGCGGAGTCATTTCCTTCGTCCGTCGCGGCGAACAACGGCGAAGTCAGAAGCCGCGTCAATTACCGTCGCCTCCCGCTTTTTCAATACCATCAACTCATCCATAAACGCAGATTTTTTGGTTACGACCGACTTTTCGAGTGACGGTATCTGCTGAGAAGTCCACTATTCATGTTTTCTCATGGTTGCAAATAATTGTGGAGCGACATCGCAGCATGAGGCCTTGAGGTACCGTAGTCTGTACTAGAGACAAAATTTCTGATTACCATATGCAACATCAGGTCTCATGCCAGCGAGGTATAAATATCCACTGTTCCTGATAACGAAACAACCTTATCTTTGGTGCCTTCATGGACTTTCTCTTCATGTGGGTACCGAGTTCGATCGAGGCTTCGAGTCTGCAATGGCAACTACCGCAGATAGCTCATTTGCGGGATGCCGCGCTGTACTTTCGTCAGTAATTTGAACCGGATTCAAGGACGGCCATGGTCAGTTTCCAGAAAGGATGCCTCACATTGTACGAAGTTATCGGCATGTACAGGCATGTGCTATCCGATCACAGCGCTTGTTCTCGCTGTGACTCCATTGCATCTCATCATTGAGTTAACCGAATGACCGATTGACTGTTTGCTTTCTTCGCTCTCTTCATCAACGGAGACACCGATAAACTGCGATAGAAGCTTCTGTTACGGTCCGAATAACCCCGCGGACCGTGCTCGTCCTTGGATTCTGTCGTCACATGAGATAAACTCTCCAATCTCATGATGAATAGCAGCCCACCGGCCTCTATATCTTTGAAATCACATCCCCGTGGGGTTGTGGGGCTCCGCGGGTGTGGATTCTTTTCCTTTGGTTTCGCAGGACTCGGTGGTTAACGTAAGGAACAAGGATATATAAAGAACATCCCGAGAACATGCGATTGACTTGCTGCTACTGGTATCGCCCTGGAAAGCCCGCGCAATTCAACCATGGCGAGGGACATTCCTACCAATCGACGCGCTATTGGGTTAGGTATGCAGTTCAGTCTTCCTCTCATCGTGACGGCTAACGTTTTGAACTTCTTTTCTCATAGCTATATTCGTTGCTTTCGGTCCGTTGTGCCGTCTTCTTTCTAGGTGGCGCTTTCTTACGCTTCTGAATGGCCCGCAGGAGGTAAATTCTTGCGGTCAACGGTGCCTGGCAATCTGACCTTGTGGGTCCTGATACTATGTCTCGTACACTGAAAATCACTAACAATCAAGACAGCTGAACGATGTATCGTAGGTTTCCTGTTCGGTTACGACGTCAGTGACAGTCCTTGTTCTTCCCTTTCGTATGACAGCTGACTATTTACAGATCGGAGTCATATCAGTGAGCTTCAAATCATCGTTTGCTACACAAAAATAGTACCAATCTACTTGCAGGGACTCCTCATCATGAACGATTTCATTCACCGTTTCGGCGTAGAAACCAGCCCCGGTCACTGGGTATTATCGAGCAGTCGGCAGTCTATTATCACGTCTCTGCTATCTGCTGGGTGCGTCCTGATTCTGTGGACCGTTTTAAATACTTAAAGAACCTCGTTCCACAGAACATTCGTGTACGTAGAGTTTATTTGGGATGCTGAGAAATGCAGCTGAGTAGGTTCGTCACAGCGGCTCCTTGTCTCAGGCCTTGACCGCAGACCGCTTTGGTCGTCGAATGTCAATCTTCATATGGGCTGTGATTTTCACCATAGGCACCGCAATACAGACCGGCACCGAGGATTCAATTGTTCAACTTACAATCGGGAGATTTGTTGCAGGCCTTGGTGTGGGAGCGATGTCTGGTGCGTCTCTAACTGGAAAAGTTCGCCCTTGATAATGAATATATCGTTTCAGCTATCGTTCCGTGAGTATTTTTACCAGAGGTCGTGCTCATGGCTCCAGCATCTCACGTCCCCGGAAGACTATATAATGGTGAAACTGCGCCCAAGTCACTACGTGGAACTTTACTTGTCTTATATCAACTGCAAATCATATTCGGGTTCGTCTCGGAGTCGTGAAATGTGTAGCCTTTCTGACGTGTTTTTTTTTTTTCAAGCATATTCATAAGCTACGTGATCGATTTGGGGACCCATACGATGCCGTACAGTAGTGCAAGGTACGTAGTCTTCGACCCCACCTACATTTTATGGCGCTTATCGCCCTCATGCAGCTGGAGAATTCCGGTCGGCTTACAAATGTTATGGGGCTTGATTCTCATGTCTGGCATTCTGTTCCTTCCGGAGAGTCGTGCGTGTCTGCTTTTAACGTGCTCGCTTTCGTTGACGGCATTCCCCAATGTTGAATGTGCACACAGCGTAAGTCAATACATTAAATTTACGACAATCCCGAAAAGGCTACTGACTATGAAAACTTCCAGTCGTTATCTTATTGGCAATGGGAGAATGGATGAGGCAGCACAGGTTATTGCCGAGCTGAATTCTGTCGGAATCGACGACGAACTTGTTCAAGAAACGCTCGACGAGATGCAATTCGCCATCAAAGTCGAAAATGAAGGCGGAAAGGCCACCTGGCTTGAGTGCTTCTCTACACGCAACCATATTTGGAAACGTACTGTTAACGGGATGATGCTTCAGTTCATCCAACAGCTAAACGGCCAAAACTTCTACTGTTAGTCGCCCTTTTCAACCTTCATAGCGTGGCTTATCCATCTTCGCAGACTATTACGGAGATACCTTCTTCGAAAGTGCCGGAACGGGGTGAGCCCTTTACTTTAAAGCCACGTTTTTGAATGACAATTTCTTTCAACAGCTTGTCTCCGTTCGTCATCCAAGTCATCTTGTGCGTATTGATCCTGACTTTGATGATATCTGATGCTAATGAACGTCGCGTAGGGGTGCTGTTTCTGTTGTTGGAACTGTGCCGGCCTTGGTAGGTCACATGTTCCTGTAGAAGTACATGTTCCGGTCTAAAAGGATGTTGAAAGATTCTTATTGAACGGTGGGGTCGTCGGCAGGTTTGTAACAGATTCCGCCTCTCGTAATCTCTGAATAATTAACGTCTGCTAGTCTTTGCTAATCGGCGCTGTATGGGAGGCTATTTGTGCTTTGATCGTACGTCCTTCGCCTTGTTAGTTTGGACGTTCCAATCATAAAAACTTACTGTAGGCTGGCCTCGTCGGGCATTTCATGTTGGCTCCAAGTGGCACCCCCACCTCAGAATTGACTTCGCGAGAAAAATCGGGAGGCGACACGCTAATTGCATTCGCCATTCTTCATGTGTTTGGCTTCTCCGTATTCTGGGGACCTACGCCGTAAGTCGATGTAATTATGCCATACTCGAGGCCCTTCTGATTTGTCCTCGTGTAGTTGGGTCTACCTCGGTAAAATTTTCTTTCACCCCGAAGAAGAAAAACGCCCTCTGACTTCTCCCAGGTGAATCGTTCCCCTTGAGGATTCGCCCGAAGGCTATCGCCTTGGGCAGTGCAACGAGTAAGCCGCAGTCTCTTCGAGCGTCTACATCATTCATAGAGTTATGTTTTAGACTGGATCTGGTACGTCGTACTTGGCATTTTGTGAGGTGTCTGATTAATGTATTCGTGTTACAAATAGGAACTTCCTCCTCAGGTAGGCTCTTCCAATTTCCATAGTCGCATTATTTCTGAAATTATTTAATGCAGCTTTTTCGCCCCGCGGATTTCGGATCAGTACTGACCTATCTTGCAGTTTGAAGGGTGCATGAAACTGATTATTTTTTTGCTCAGCATCGGCCCACTTATCCTGCTGATTTTCTTCGGCATGCTCGTCTTTGGGTGAGTACTTCTATAGCTCTTTGTGTCGTCTTGGTCTAAGAAGTGGAAAAGTTTCTGTTATGTGTGGCTGTTCATTCCCGAAACCAAAGGACTGCTACTTGAAGAGGTAAGCTTATAATCTGGATTATATTATTTCATTTCTCACCAATGGATTGCAAGGTGGATGAAATGTACCGTTCTGGCGTCAAACCTTGGGATTCTGCTTCATGGCGTCCGCATCTCATGGATAATGCACCGCATCACGGCGTTGTCAAGGAAGAAATTGAAGACAACCAAGACGAGAAAGGAAAGGTGTAATGGCAATTCTGTTGGAAACATCTCGAACGCACTTCTGACAAATCTCACGAAATTTTTACTTTGTGTACTCATACTGTCTGAATGACCTACGAACTTATGCGTCTATATGATCATACCGATTCTGGAGGTATGAAAAATGTATCCATGTTGAAAAATGTGCGATTATGAGCCAGGTACCTCACTGCGGCAAGCCGGATTGTCAGAGAGTACCTACAGACGGGTTTTGCTTTTATTTTTATTTCTTTTTGAGAATTTGAAAGATGGAATCACACATCCACGCTCAACCTCATCAAGAGGCAAGGAAATTGCTTACAGGTGCCTCATGTCCTGTTCATATAATGCACTGCGCCTGCGTTTCAGAGTTGGGACTTCTTGATACAGACTGGCCTCTTCAACAATGAGTTGCGAACACTGTGTGCATCAAAAGCGCCCAACGAGACGTCGGGTAAGCTTGTTATCCACCCAATTGGCATCCACGCAGAATATCCGTGGCGTGCGGCCTATCCTTGCCAATTTGTTGTGGAGATGGCAGTCGGTGCGCAGTCGCAGATTGGAGTCCAGGATGACCGGACGGGGATGCCGCTGGTCTTACAGACGCAGGTGTGTCACTTAAGGGGAGATTAGCCTAACAAACGTGGATCGTCGTTGAGCGCTCATCATGGCAATGTTGTCTAAGGCTGTCCACGTGTCCCGACCCCAATGCACCGTCTTATTTGGAGGATGTAAAACACTTTGACTTGCGCGCGAAGGGGTTGGAGCGAAGCGATAACATGTCTTGTACTAATCTGGTTGCACTACAAAAATTTCCACAAAATTTCCATATGCTGTTACTGAGATAACTCGATTTATGAAATTCCTTGTTATTCTCATATTGATTGTCAGAATAGTAACTCATAGCTAATTGATGGTCACTTACTTAGACTTATGTAGCAAGCATCATCTGGCGTCGAGCTCTGCAGACGGTAAAACTGCTCGCGAGGAATGTAGGCCGAAAACCACTGGATATCGTGAGACAAATAAATGGACAGCCGACAAGACCGTTTGGTAAGCTATCCTTGCGAGGCTTGTGACAGCAGGACCTGTGACGCACATTGAAGCGGGGCATGAACCTGTGGTACACTACGCCACCGTGGGCGATGACCTTGGCAGCGACCGCTTCGATCACCTCGTCCGTAGCGGTGGTCGTAAACGCCACCATGTAATCTATAGTGATTTTCATAAGTGCGTACACGGACAGATCCACTGGTTCGAAGACGAACACACGCACTTGCACCCTGTGGCATTTAGAACGTTTCAAGATGTGCTCTGCGTTGGCTCACGATGGGTGGTGACAATAAGTACGGGACAAATCACGGCATACAGTGTCACCTGACTCAGGAAGATAAGCAGTGATCCATTCTTTTTTTGTTTTTGACTCTTATACATATTTATATTTGTAGAGCACTGGAGGTACTTAACATTGCCTGTAACGGTCATAGGCTTATCTACCATCTCTCGTGTGGAGCAATTAACTTGGGCGCTGCCGGCATATGGCCCTTGGTGTGGGTGATCCATTCAATTTGCTGCTGTGGCCGTTCGACCGCCTACGAGAATAGCGTCCTACAATGAAACCTGCATCATCTTCCTCGATTGGACTCGAAGTTTGGAAAGCTCTCGACGCAATGCAGCGAGATATCGAACGGCAGTATCAGAATATACCGGAACAGAAATACCCTCATCTAGAAGTGGCGGGTCACGACGGTTCAACTCCAAGGTCTTTTCGCAATATTTCAGCTCCAGTTGTGAAGTCATGCGACTCTATACCGTGAACACCGACCGGTGTAATCCTGCATTGATTCGGTTAACTCGAGCCTTTCAAGGTGAATTAAAAGACTGACAGACTCTCCAGGTACCAAACGCGTGCGTGAATGTGAAGTTAATATTGTTGTCCGCCGTTGAAACCGACTCCGTCTGGCGAGCATTACCTGATATAATTTCTTCTGCCACTTTACCAATACAACTACAAGACTTCTTAGACCCAGAAGATTCGAAAGTAAAATCATTGAACAAACGCGTTGTTGTTTCTCATGAATGCGGATGAAGGACCGTCGGGAAGGAACAATGAACTCGTGTCTTCTAGGGCAACGACTTCAAGAATTTCGCCTTGGAGTGTACTTTACCTAGGAGGAAGAAGACAGATGTATCATGGAGAGAATTTCCCTCTATTAACGGTCTGCCTGTGGGTCTTGAACATCGGGAAAAGTGACAACACGGGGCTGGAAACGAAAGATGGTCTACTGCTTGTCCTCGATGGAGGGTAAAATTTTTTGGTCTATACGCGTTCTCGAAACGACCATGCAACTTGGGACGATCCATTGACAGCGGGAGAAGCGACACAGCTGGAGGAATAGGAGGAGTATACTTCACCTCGAGGAAAAGAATCCAACCCACCAAGCGACGGCCATACCGCTTGCACGAACGGGGGGACGAAAGCAGTGCCAGGACTAAGTCAGAACAGAACATGTCGCCGTATGAACGTGGCGAAGCAGATCCCGAGAAAAGGCGTGCTGCATCCAGCTCCTGTTCAAAGTCATAAGGTCAGTGTGATAGATTCTCCAAGAGGCTGATCGTGCCCACATCCTGACTGATTGAATGAAAGTGTGAGCTTATATGTTCGAGAAAGGTTTTAAAGAAAAGGAAAGCATCTTTAAATAGCTTGGAATCAAATGAAGAAAATATGGCAAAGGAACCAAGTTCAAAAGCATCTGCTGAAGAATACAAACCATTCAAGCATAAACATACGACTAAAATCAGGCACCGCCGGATTAGGGCCCATGAGCATGTTTCTTTGCTATATGGTCTGCCCATTCCGCCGCCTTGGCCTCCCTCCACTCGCAGTCCTCGCGGTATTCACATGAGCTAAGGCATGCCATAAGTCATTTGATCTGGACTCAATAGTAATGAAATACAATACGTACTCGCACCGCCGAGCGAGTCCAGGAGGGACGCCCACCGGTCGTCTCTGTCCTCTCCACCAGGCCATCGCACTGTCGAGGTACGCGTCCAAAAGCTCGTCATCCATATGAACAGCATATATCCCAAGAATCTTGATCTGCGCATCTTCGCCGAGACTCTCTGCTTCGTTGTCACTGACAGAGGCGGCGCCAGCATCAGTGGCAGCGCTTTCATTCGTCAGCTTCGAAGGGCCTGCGACAGCTGCCGACAATCATCAGACTCCCCTTCAACGGAAACCCACAAAACACATACGCGGTTGTTCTGCCAGTGTATCGACGGGCATAGATTCGGCAGTTTCTTGTGAAGCGACAGGCTCATTAAGGAGGTCCATTGCAGCGTCCAGGATTGCTCCCATATCATCTTCGTCTGAGTTCGCGCCGTCCGCATCTGTCGCTTCGATACGCAGTGGAGACGATTGCAGGTCGGACGCATTCTCTCCGTCCACAAGTTTTGCTGCCGCATCAAGAGCGGCCGTCATGTCATCCTGAGACGAACTGGCATTCATAAGAATCGTATTTTCAGGGACAGCATCGCGCAAGCTCGCTTCTATGGCGCGCGCCATGTCACGTTCCTCTTGCTGTCGTACGGCGAGTTCATATTTTTCCGCAGCAGCAAGTGTACCGCGTTTCTTCTTTCGAGGTCGTGGTTTGTCGTCAACGAGGCGGTAGATAATCAGCAGCGCCTTGTCCACTTCCGCGATACTCAACTGCGGAAGGAGGTCGTACCACACAGGAACGAGGTCAGACAGCCGCTTCATAGGTACTGTCGCTTGCGCTAGCATTGTCGCCTGCTGGGAGAATTTCTTCGTGAACAATGCTTGAGGGTCAAGAGACAGGCGTTCCCAAAAGGCGAGAAAGTCAAAAGCCGGGGAAGAGGAAAGGAGAGCCGAGAGCAGACGATAATAGATCATCACCTGCAGTCGAGAGGGGATTCTGTCTTCCTTTCGAGGTAAATTGGGAACCCGACGGGATTTCGTGTCGATGATATGGACAACAGAGTCAGATTCAGATTTTGTCATTGTTGTTGCCGTCTCATAAGAATTACTGTCAGGAGAAGACGGCGTTCTCTTGACCCGCTTAGACGGGTCTGTAGGTGTCCCACGTCGCCGCTTGCCTGGTGAAGACGAGTTAGATTCATCGTCTTCCTCGGGGCAAATGGCTTCGATTGGTCGCTTGGAAATCTCATCCTAGAAATGACAAATAAGACAAACAAACAAAAATGAAGAGTAAAATCATCACAATAACTCCAACCACGGTTTCGCCATGAACAAGACCAAACACGGGTATTTCACGCTG
Source organism: Fistulina hepatica ATCC 64428 (assembly GCA_000934395.1). NCBI lineage: Eukaryota > Fungi > Basidiomycota > Agaricomycetes > Agaricales > Fistulinaceae > Fistulina > Fistulina hepatica. The sequence continues at coordinate 202,968 of KN881646.1, read as the reverse complement.
TTGACTGATGTCGAAACGCAGAAAAACAAAATCATCGACAGTGCTTACCGCATACCCATCAGTGAGCAGACATCTTAAACTGGCTATCATGTTGAGCATTCTGGATAAGTCAAAACTCAACCGTGCTCTTAGTTTTGCTATTTTTGAATTCGTACCGAAGTGCCCATCGTTCCTCCTCCGTGTGCGCTTGCACGTAAACTTTTTGCAGATTTAACTCTTTCTCTAGCTTTTTGTGAACAGCCTGTGATTGATTAATGACAATCGAGAGGACATTTTAGAGAGTCGTTGCATGCCTTGCCATGCTTAGTGTGAGTATCGTTGATCTTTGCAACCTTCGGAGCAGCGGATATGCTCTTCCCTTGGTTGGACAGAAACTTCATCGGTCTCTTGTCAAGCGGCAAATGTCTGCCCTGGTTGAGACCATAGTTGAACTGATACTCGCACCTAGGATGCATTGAACAAACCATGTTTAACCTCGAAGAACAGGTTCTCACCACGCAAGTGCTGAGATATCCGTAACTGCAAGTGGTCTTCGGCATCGAAATCGTTGAAGCGGACTGGGAGACTCAACAACAGTATCTTCTATGTCTGGTACTTTACCATTAGACGTCCCTGCAGCAGCTTCAAGACGTTCAAAATCGGATTCAGTGAGAGATTCGAAGTCATTGTACATGCTATAGCTCGTCTCCCCTGAGCGCTGCGAAAGATCCGAAGTTTCGATCTGTTGACAAGATGTATCCACCATGGCAAAATCTGCCTCCGTGAATTCCGCGAAGTCATTGAATTCGCTGAAATCGCCGGATGAACGCGCGGACTTGTGAACGGCTGTCGCCGTGTCGGGGATGGCTTCGTTAGTATGAGCCATATTTGAATGATGGACCCTTTTGTCATAGCATATTCCAACTAGAAATCGAATGGGTAACCCAGTGCATTGAAGCTTTGGCCACGAGTGAGAGTAGAAGCCAAGACGTCGTCGCATTCAGGCCCATCCAACTGCAAGGACCGCATGACCGTGTTTGAATTTCCACGCTAGTGATGATTCCGATCATTTCTGATCGCTCCGATCACCACAGCTGGCTTCGCCTCTACCATTTCCTCCCGCACGTTGGAGGCCAGAACCGATATAAATTTACTCGGTTAGTACGGCCTACCTATTCACCTCATGGGCCTGACCCGTTGTATGAGTAGCATAAGTGGCTGTATGATCCCTCCGCAATACTAGGTATTTTTCTGCTTTTCATCGGTTTTTTATTGATACTGAAGACTTTTCAATACTACATATATAGACAAGTTTATGATTCCTCTGAATTGGTTGCACCACATCGTTTCTGTAATCTTGGCACGACGCGTCGCGTGGCTTACGCGTAATCAAGTCCATATTTTAGGCTCATTCATCATGATATCAGGACGAAGGGACATAGACGCCATAAGTCGTAGGCCATTTCATGTCTTGAGTGCTTCGGCATCGGCTTGTTCAATTAGTAAATATAATATTCTGATATACAAGATTTTAAGCTGACCATTTTTACAGTGGTGATGAAATGGTCTTGTCGGTGGACAGACATGCTGCACGAAAAGAGCTCTCGACTTTCAAGCTCGCTGCAGTGGCACTGAGAGTCAGGTCTCGTTTTTCAATTACTTTCGTAATGGTACCTATGTGCAGGAACTGTCTCGAGGCGAGCTCCTTCTCTCGTTGGTCACAGTTCTGGCTTTGTTTCTGGCTTTCGATGTCCAACTTTTTATCTGGACTAAGATTAGGGCTGGTATGACCCTTGGCAACATGGTCTCGCACCAACGTTGCTCTTGTTGGCCTCTGAATCTGATGGTTCCGATATCGAGGCGCGCATTTACAACCCGAATTCAATGCTGCTTTTTTATGTGGCTTGATGAACATATACTACCTCCGACAGGCCTGACATTCCCTTGGACGTGGTCTGGTACTAGGTTACTCCGCTCTTCGCGCGCTAGAACTATGGGCTCACTGGACCGGCGCAGTTTATGTCGTGCATCCTCGCTGCCTCATGTTGATCTGGACTCCGTCTCTAATAATCTCATGGCTGATTTCTGAACGATTTGTATCATTCCGCGAAGTAGTCTCCCGTAAGCAGACCAGATTGGATGGCAGTCTATCCAACTTGGGTCCGTGAGGCGCCCGAATACACTCTATAGCGTGTTCAGCTAGTGCCGTGTTGACTGTCCTGCTCTGAACGCGTGGTTGATTCCAGTTCGTCCTTTCGGTCAACACACGCCGGTCGCAGAACTTTCGCGGCCACAGTTCTAAGGTACCGTTATCATGATCATGACGCGATGCAAGGAGATGCAAGGCCCCATCGATATCATTCGCCACGCTGCAGTGCAACACACGTTTCCGCCCCGCATGGGAGACTTAGACCGACACCACTAAATATATACCTGCAAGCTCTGGGTAATGTCTTTGCTCTCTCAGTCCAGCATTGTCACGGTCGATCCGTTCTCCATCTACTGGCTTCTTACCGTCAGGCTAGCCGTGTCTTTCTGACTCCAGTGGGATTGCGGAACATGCAGCTACAAGTGGCATTAACGCTTATTGGTGTATGTATTACTATTCTAGCCGCAGTCGCGTCGGGCCTGCCTCATGGAGGTGGGGAGGGCACATGGCCGGACGACAGGGAACGCTTGTCCCCTCCCCACGTCGGCTGGCCGCACCCGACGACGCCACAGTCGCCTCCGCCTCACGCTCCCAGCCCATCTCACAGTTGGAGTAAACGTGGTGAAGGTAATGAGGACTTGGGGACTCAACCCGGCGGACTGTCTACGCATGGCCAGCCTCCGCCTCACAACCCCCCTCCACCGCCCGCACGCCCGTCTACTGTCCCACATCATTGGTCGCGCGAAACGCTACAGCAAGAAACGCTGACTGACGCCGCGCCGTCGGCCGTACTCTGCCCCAGCGGCCTTTCCGCATGTCCGGTTGCACCTCACAGCTCTCTATCGGCGCTTCCGGCAACTCTCGCCGATTGGAAGTCTCTTGATTACGAATGCGTCGATCTTTCCGCAGACTTGTATGCGTGTGGTGGTTGTCCTGCACTCGATTCCATGTGAGCACCCCTTGCGTTCACATTTCGCACTGCTACATCCGTTGACCGGTGCGGTTTCTATTTCCTCAGCTATGACTGCACTATCATTCCACACGCATTGACATTTTCTTGCGTCGCTGGGACATGTATCGTGGACAGCTGCCAATTCGGTTTTGTGCTCGATACCTCGAACAAGTGTGTATAACCCTTTGACGCCTCGAAACATGATCTTTTTCATGCACTTATCGGACATGAATCCGCTAGTAACTTGGATGGTTTAATGTTAGATTGTTCGTGACACCTTTTACACGACCATTTACATGTACTTACGACTTCTATCCTTCATGAAACTTGATTTCAAATTTTTGGCGCTATGTAGGGTATACTGTTTTGCTACAATGTATTTGTAAATAAGGACATATAGCCTAGCAGCAGCTGACATTTTTTTACATGGATTTTCAACGAAAGATGAAATTTAAATTACGACCATTTTGAGACAAAAAAAATACGGTGAAGATATTCGAAACTGCGCTGGCGCATCCAACGGATCACTTATGTAAGACTTATTGTACCCACTATAAGACTTCCCCAAATAGGCAATTTGACCTAAACTAGTATTCTACACTATGAGTCATTCACCGACTGGACAGCGCTTGTTTTAAATGACAATTGCTTTCATCCCAGTTTCAGTGATGCCGGTTGACAGTGTACTAAACTAGGAATGGCGCTGAAGCGCAGAGGACCTGACATGCCTGACAGCGCGTACGCAATTACAAGAACTCTTCGATTCTAATTAAGAGGTCATGTTAAGATGCGATCATAAAACAGTCATCTAATATACGTGCCATGCCATGAAGTCGTGTAAGGAGAAACATCCGAGAAATCCGTATCCGAGAGGCGAACAGAGGAAAACGAGAGAAAGTAACTATAGGAGAGAGAAAAGAAAACTCAAATCACGAAAGAGAAGAAATGATGTCGACTAGAAGCGCCACGGCCACGAAGCGGCCTACGTAGATTTTTATAAAGGAATACGAGTAGAAGATAGATGTATGTGTAGCGGGATATCTCACATAAATGTGGAATTAGCTTTTCGGAGATGAGGTGACCATGAAACTGACTATGTATGCTTGAAAAATACAACAGATGCAATCTTTGTGTTTCCAATGCAAGGATGAATGAGATGAGGAGACGATGATGATAATACAGAAGAACACCAGCAAAGCACTCATGAAACCAGCGGAAGACGATTACCCTGCACAATATGGTCAGCCACTTCCGCGTCAGAAAGGCACTAAGGCTTGACTCACCGGATATATATTACCGTTACATGCAATAGAAGCTTCCTGCCACAGAACGTCAGCAACTGATCCATCCCTCACCGTGAGAGGGCAAGGATGTTGCACGATGCTTGTGGTGGTGGCTGCTGCGCCGAAGAGTGCGTGGAGTAGACGGGTGATCTTCTGGATCGCCACGCCGTGTTTGGGGCCTGCTCTCCTGCAGAATAATGCCGCTTACCTGCGGGGGCACGGCCGACCGACTGACAACCACACAATGCGCATTCCTCGCAGTGGGGAGCGCCACCGGCTGCACGATAGAACTGTGCACGGAGACAGGATACAACGTCGCAGGGCGCTCGACCCGCGCCTGGCGGGGAGCACTGGCGTTGGGCCCGTCCTGAGTCATGGCGCCTTCATCAAACGACACTCGCCTGCGCCCAGGCACAGGCAACACAGTTGCCGGCGGACGCTCTACCAATGCGGTGCGGCACCCTACATGTCCGTCCACCGACGCGCTACGAGTGGAAGATGATACAGTGACGCCACGTTCAAGCGATGGCCGTGTACTTCGAATGACCGCCGTCACGGTCGCGCTGCGAGCCATCGGCGCACCGCCGGGATGCTCAGCCAGGTGCACGGATGGACGCTCAACTCGCACCGGGCGAGGAGAAATCGCGGTCGACGCGTCGGGAGCGCGGTGGGGTACCAGTGGAGCCACAACAGGACGAGGCACAGGAGGAGCGGCGAAGTGTGGATACGCATATGGTTGAGTGCGAGCAACCGGCGTGGACTGATGCTTTTGCTTCTTGGAGGATGGAAGGAAAACCGGTATGGTTCTACTGTGCGGCGTCTTCGAGGAAGGGAGCGGAGGCGTCGGGGGTGGCGTCGGGGGTTTAATTGTAGGCGGAGGCATGCTACGGATGGGCGAAGAAGAGTGACGAGAGTGGGACGGGGATGGCGGACGGCTAGGCGCTGGGGTTGCCGCGCGGCTGTGAGAAGGCGTGCCGGAAGATTGTGGTGTTGAGGGTCGACTGCCTTCGGGAGGCTCTAGCGCGGTCGGCGAATCAAATACAGTGTTGGAGCGTGTCCAGGGCAGCCAACTGTTGGGTTTGACGAATGACAAGCTGCCTCTGTGGTTAGTTTTCTCCGGTTCACCTGCACAACCGTGAGACGTGAGACCTCAAAATAGACATCAAATGGGAAGCTCACCAGAACTAGAAGAAGATGATTTGTGTTTCTTGCCAATCTTAAGCTTAGCGAGCTTGGATCCACGACGAGTGTTGGCTGAAACAGGCGCGTCTAAATGCTCGCCCTCAGTTACGCTCATTTGACTTGAGCCAGAGTCAGACGAGGAACGCGATACGGTATCCATGTCGAGTAGGAGTGCAACGGACTGTGAAGCAACCTCCCGCGTCTCCATGAATGACACATGACGATCAGGGGTTTTCTTGGCGGGCATGTTGATGGGCATGAGCTCAAGTGGGCGCGTGAATGGCGCAAACAGACGACGACGGATCTTGAGCTTGAGCTCGTCACGCTGAGGCTCTGCCGCTGCTGTTGAGGGTCCCGACGTTGCTTCGGGAGATTGACGCGGCCGAACGATGACGCGCACCCAGCGCTCGTCAATGTCCGCACGCTTCTGCGGTGGCTTCATCCAACGGTGGCCAAAACCGAAGACACTCTGTTCGTAATTGCAAGTACTTCATGAGTATCTAGTAGATTAGCAACAAACACGTCAACACTCACGCAGAGGATGCCGATGACACCCATAAGGAATGCCAGGAAAGTAATGAAGAACGTCCTGGGCGCCAAAGGGCGGGCACTGCGCTTGGCAACGTCAGCAACGTTGATGGAGGCTTGTCGGCTGGCTGGAGCAACAGAGGAAGACATGATAAGTGATGCTAGCCAGTGGCCACGCGTTACAGACGACTCGGCTCTAGTAACAGGAAGAGTGCAGAGATGTGGCGACGAACTTCAGGTTACTTTTAAGTCGACAATTAGAATGTTCAGAGGATGGTGAGATGGTCGACCGCTTGTGAGATGATGATGGCCGTTGAAAGGCGCGGCCTTGCTCGACCTTTGCAGACCCGAGAACGCATTCATGATTTTTCTCATCGTTTCACCCGTTCAAAAGTCGTGCCACTTCACAATTTCTCAAGTGGCCGAGACGCCTTTCCGCATTTGGCATATCCTCCGATGTTGCCGTGGAAATGTCGGAAGATATGTTGCATTGCATTCCCCCGTCGAGATGCAGAAAATTGGCATTTTGTCGGCCAGAACGAGCAGCACAAACCAGAGATGATGGAAATTAAAAGCAAGCTTGGAGAGCGGCCAAGCGACGGTGAACGATCGTCGACGAGCGGAAGTGAAATGATGCCATCATCGCAGTCTGTCCGGCATCTAACCGGTGTTCAGAACGAGGACAACGGGACAGCCAGCACACAGCCACGTTCAAGGGTTCTTGACAACGCGATGGGCCAGGACGTTCTCTCGCAGCCGACAAAAACATCTCTCGAACCACTATTGAAAATTCGCGACGTGGCGTGAGTAATCATTGATTCGGGACCTTCTGTACCAACTCTGAAACTCAGCATTAATGCCTTCTTCGAGACACGCTATATACAAAACGGTGGTGTATCTTCTTAGAACATTGGTGCATTGGTACATTCGATGATAGTCTTCAAAACTGTGAAGAAAATCAAGACGTTGAAAACACGCCGCAGGCAGGCCGCTAGTCTGAGCTGACCCGGACAGGCCTGTCGCGGGCCGCCTACTGTTACAGAACGCCTTTGGAGATCAACTAGTTTCTGGATGGGCCCGGGAGACTAGCTGGTATGAGTGCAGCCCATTTACATGATAATCGTCAAAATGGAACTGCTTACTTCCGTTTTCGTAGGAGACTAATGATAATTATGGTCGACGACAGTTTGTAATCTTGTGTTCCAGTAGCAATCCGGTCATAAACAGGACCCCCGTCCTAAAGCGGACGCGCTGTTCCCGCATGACTCTCAAGAGAACCAAGATAAACACTTCCAAGAAACATTGTATGTTGAAGGAAATGACCAGGAATTGCTAGAGGATCACGTGATGCCAGTCTATCGTGTGCCTGAAAAAAAAAACGACTGCGAAGTTTCGTTCGAAGTTGACATCCAAAGCGTGTTTTGTAGGCTGAAGAACCAATGTGATACAGGCCGGCTGGATGCGCGTTCGTTCAGTAGTAGTGAATTAATTGTACGTCTGCCAATGCTGTAGTACATATTGGAGGCGGCGATTTGGGGACTCCGTACTTACTCCGCGGTATGATTGAGCGGTTGCGCGAATAAAAAAGACATAGCCAAGAGTTTCTAGGTTCACAGCTAACGTCAAGTATGAATGAAGAAAGTTTCATCTGAACCTACCAGGCAGGCTTCTTGGGGCATGCACAGGGGCGGTAACAAGTTGAAGAAACAACTCCAGCATCAAATGAGTATCGAAGGTGGCCCCACTCGCGGCAAGCTCAACGGAATGATGCACTGCGTATTAGCCACCTTCCGCGACGCATATGTAACTTTCTGCTACGCATCGGATGGGCTAGATCGACAGGAAATCCGAGTCACGGTTCATGATCGCTGTACCACTGGTCTCAGTACACAAAGTCATATGAAAGGGGAAAAATAGTTCGAAAGGTGATGAAGGAAGCTCCAGGTACATAAATCCGTACATCGAAGGTGAGAACTTCGCCCTGAGAAAGACTTCAATATTGACCTCAGGAACGAGGTTAGCAATTGGACGCACTTCAACACTCATACAGGTCATCTCCGCAGAGCATTGTGACGGTCACGTTGTTACTGAAATCGAGCGCGACAGGGCCTCCCTACGAACCCGCGGTCAGTAAATATGAGTAAATATGACAGAAAAGAAAGATAAGGAAGCAAAAGGACCCCGTGCTTACCACGGAATTGTATTGCTCAATAATCATGATCACAGCCTGGGTGTTGTTCACGTACTGGCCCACGAACGTACGCGGCATGAGCTGTACACTGTAAATGGCCGCCGTATTGTAGCATTCACCAATCGGCTTGATGTTTCTCGGCGAGCGTTGTGTTGTCCGTCAGCGTGAGGTATACGCCAAAGCGTTCGTTCAAGGCCGTGTAGTCGACGGATAGTATGGTGTCCATGATGACGGAGACGGAAATCGTACTCTCCAGGAAGTACTTATCCGACGTGTAATTTAGCGTGAAGGGCTAGCCAAGATATGCACGTTTTATTCAGTGGTCAGTCAAAACCGTGACATCGTAGCTGATTATAGAGGAAAAAATGATAAAAACACAGATGATAAATGTTCAGCATTCAACACTGTCCAAAATGGCAGTGTTCGCGATGAGTAAATTCACAAGAGTAGGTCCCTCGCGTAGAGAGATACACAAATATCTCTTCGAAGCTCACCTCACCGAAGTAGAGCACCTCTCCGGAGGTGGGACTGACGAGTCCTTCTGGGCAGCTACGGTCCTGTGCGCAGGCGGAAGACAGCAGTGCGACAAAGGAATAAAAGAGCGATAGGAAGAATAGCCTCATACTAGCCGCTGCAGAGCAAGCTAAGAAGAAATTCGGCACCAGATGGGAACACGACTGGGTAGCTGGGAATCTGGGATATCGAGCGTGAGTCGTGTATATATAGTCCTGCAGCAAGGCCACGAGATCGAGCGAAGTTCTGTGTACCTTAACTTGCCCGGGCCAGGCTAGGTACACGAGCAACAGAACATACTGAGACTTCGAGCTTCAAGACAGATGAAGATATCTTCATCGAATGAAAAGAGCCACACACGGGCATCTTTAACCGCGCAAGCAAACAGTGGGGAGCCCACAGCTGGACCTGGGCACGAGAAACCCTTCCGACGGGATGAACGACATCGGGAAATGGCGGTGGCAACAGTGATAGTGCCCATAGAGGCTAACTAGATGATGGTCACGATACTGAGCTCAGCGTTGAGATGTTCAGAAATTCGCACCCTTTGAAGCAGGCGCCATTCAGCGCTGCACAGCTGTGTTAGCGTCTGCTGTTGACTTCGCGGAGGTGCAAATATCGCCGCGGACAGAAAGAGATGACTGACGAGCAGTGAAAACAGCTTGCAGAGGGCAACCCACGTCAGGGACATGACAAGGAGGCAAACGGCACGTACTTTCACCTGACCTTCAATAGCCCAGTGGCTCTCCTTGAGCGTGTCAGAATGAATTCATTGTAGTGCTGTACACGTACGTCCCGCGGTAAGGATCTGTTGAAACTCGAAAAAATAAGGCCCGACTCGTCAAAGCAAAGAAAATGTGGCGGCGATGGCTGACAATTGACATAACCTCCAAGAGTAGATGCTTTCATCGTACATTATTCCGGATAGGAAATCGAGGACATTAGAACAAGAACGTTCATTTTAGTGTTTAGAAGCCGCGCAAAAGACGATGGCACTGAATGGCTAGCTGTTCAAGGTTACTTACAGTTCAGTAGAATGCAAAGCGACTTACCTAGCTAGCAGCCCCGCAGATTGCGAGGAAGGAGACCGAAACAATCCTAGGGACTTATATGCAGATATGACCTGCAACTTGAACCACCAGCGTAGCGCGAAGCGCTGTGTTGTCTGCAGACCCAAATGAAAAAAAAAAAAACACACACCTGGAATGTTTTGCACATGACGAGAGTGGGATTCGAACCCACGCCCCGAAAGACCAGATAGAAGACTCGTCAAACGAGCTGGTCTCCTTAGTCTGGCGCCTTAGACCGCTCGGCCATCTCGCCACTAACTTTTACGAATCAGGCGAGTTCCTCTTTTCACAAGCTATGGTTGTTTTTTTTTGAAACTTCTTCCTGTAATTACAGCTGAGTAGAGGGATGGAAGAAACAACATTCCGCTAGGTGATGTACTCAGCTTGTTCGGGTCTGAAAGAATATGGGCGTCACCAGATGAGATAAAGCGTAGAATACCCGTTCGAGACATCATTCTTGTGCGTGTTGGTCGTAACCGGTACTCACAACGCGTAAAATTCACAATACAATAACCTATTGACCAGTCGACTAGTATCGCGACGAATACTACAAGAGGCCACCAATCTCTTCCACGAATTTCGCATAATCATCCGGTCCGTTGTTCACCGTTCCTGAAGACTTTGCCTTCTTTTGCGGCGGCGGCGGAGCCGGCACAGCGGTTGGAACAACCCCCACACCACGTAAAGCGCCTGCGAGATCGGGCCGTACGATACCAGCGAGACCGTCTGCTGTGTCCCTGCTGTCGTCCGCGCCAGCCCCCTCACCAGCCTTCTGTGCAGTGTCGGGAGCAGCATTTATTCTTCCTCCAGTCACACCCTTATTCTCGACCGCACGTTTACGCTTAAGGCTAGCGGGAACGAATGCCGTTGCTTCCTTCTTGAAGTCACGCAGCTGCGGCTCCGCGCTTACCGTCGCAGCAGCCGTCACCGCCGGATTTGTCGTTTTGACTGGAGCCGCAGACGGAGCAGTACCTGGAACGGTGACAGGCTTTTGCGGGAGAGAGCTGGGTGGCCGTGGAAGCGACGACGAAACCGGAGCAGGCCCATGCGCGGCTCGCCGCGCCTGGTATGCAACGTGTGGCATGCCACTGAGTGGATCCTGCATCGCCGACGTATTCTGTTGTCGATGCGGGAAAAATCCTGGTGGCGGAGGAGGCATACCGAAACCGGGCGGGAATGGCGGCATATTGTAGCCGAGCTGTGGTGCAAATGTTGGAGGTAGAGGCGGGGGCGGTAGCGGCAAACCTGTTGGAACGCCAGACGGTGGCAACGATGCCACAGGAAATCCTGGTGGAGGTGGAGGCAATGATAACGCTCCTTGGACGGCTGGAAGGAACGGCGGGACTGCACCCGTTGGTGGAGCACCAGGTGGTAAGGGAGGCAAAAGCGTGGTACTAGGAAGCGATGGCCCAGCTGATGGCTGAGGCGGCACCGCGGGAATTCCCGCCTGAACTGGAGGAGGCCCTGGGGGTAAGGGTGGCATCGAAGACTCTACAGTACAACGTCAATAAAATGACATGAGCGAAAATGCGAAAACAGATGTACCATCTTGGGCACCAGGAGGCGGACCCTCAGGCATAGGAATGTCGTCGTCGCTGTCGACTGCTTCCTGACCTGGAGCAGGTCCCTCGGGCATTCGAATGTCGTCTACGAGATCCGTAAACGTATGCTAGAAGAACGGCAGGAACATCATACCGTCATTATCATCGGCGTCACTATCCACTTCGTCTGGTCGAAGCGCTGCGCCCTATATCAGAACCAACGGAATAGTGTGCATCGAATGCAACTCACGCCGCTCAATGTAAGGCATGCCTGGTGGGGGAGCACCATACGGATTCATGACAGGGTCATAGTAGATACTACGCTCAGGATGGCGAGGCAGGCCATGCTTGTTGAAGAGGTTGCGTTTGTTCAGAATGAGCTCCTCTTGCGGTTTGGAACCACTAGCAGTCTTCTTCGGGTGGTAGACGAGCCGCCGCTGCTCGGGATGCTCCTGTACATACTCTTCCTTCTTCTTATTGATCTTGGCGAGCTCTGCGCGGAGCTCCTTAAGGCGGGCATTGTCGCTGTTAGATAAGTCGAGTTTCTCGATTTCCTCCTCGAGTTCTAGATAGACACAATGGGTCCAAGAGCTCCAGAAGACGATAGCGAGGTCTACCTGTGGTGTCTTTCTTCACAAGAGCAAATTCACGCGCATTCTGGCGTGCAGCCTTGTTCTACTAGACACATCGACATCAGCGAACATTGTCAAGTGCAGAGTGAAAGTGGCGTGCCTTCTTCAATTCCTTCTTCCTTTGTTCCTTGCCTGAACTTCATGAGCATCCAATGGATGACAGCACTCGCAATTAGCTCACTCACGGAATGCGTCAGCGGGATTGAGGTTCTTGCCCTTGGCCATGTTCACTCTAGAGGCACAGATGGTCTCACTCCAAGGATTGAAACGTTGCGAATACAGAAAATAGCAAGTGCGCACGATGGTCAGAAGCAAATATGATACCAAATACAGTCACAGTATGTTTATTCTAACATTCATCAATTCCTTTCAACCGCCATGTCCTGGTGCTCGAGCCTCGTTCTTTTCCACGTTAAACGCCACGCGTAGACCTGAGATGGTTCCTGCAGCTAGCACCGCCCAGTCGGCGTCGCTTGTTCGTCGGATGAACGCGTTGCTCGAGCAGATTCATATTCCGCTCAGCATAATCTCACCTACCGAGCTCACACCATCTCTACTTTTCGCGACACTAGAATCTGTGTTACGCATGCGTATTCCTATTCCTGCATCCACACGTAAGGACCTCTTCTCGCCGCAAGGATCACAAAAGACGAAGTTTCAATGCATGAAGCTGTTTCTCGGCGTCCTTGAAACCGACGTGCTCAAGATGGACGTTGGACTGGACGGGGTAGACCCTTTTCGCCTTGTTCGTGGTGAGCTTGATGAGTGTGTCTATATTGGTGAACTCCTTTGCTGGGTCGGCGAGACCATCGATTTGTTGGTGGCATCGCACGGGGACGAAGACCGGGTCGAGCTTGCAGGCGAAATTCAGTACCTTGCCGAGCAATCTGCATTTCTCGCCGACTTGTCTGCGTCTCTGGTCGATCCGTCTGGATGTCTGGCAGATAACGCGCAGGCTTTTGCCAATGAGTCCGCATCGTTCAGTTCCACGAGTCCCTCCCATCCGTTTTCCGCCAATACCACCGCCACCACCAATACGACAATGACAACACGGAGTAGCAAGCTGGCTGGTTCCACAGCGTCCACACAGCCAACGAGCACGAGCACGGCGCGTCTAGAATGGGACACTTTTTTCTCTAACTCCGACCTTGAGTTCGGCCGTCGCGATGCCCCCACCCTGCGATGCATTCACGAAGTCCCCTCTCCGTCAATTGTGCTTTCTCCGTGTATACGGCCGCATGAATTAGACGACGAGGGTGCAGATACCACGCCTACGATCGACTCATCAGGAGCCTCGTCCGAGTTTTCGTACTGCACTTGCACGGGAAGTATACATCTGAGCCCCTCTCGGCATCACGCAGCTTCCGTGCCTGTGCGCCACACTGGCGTTATCTCACCCGTCGACGAAGATGCTGAGCTGCGTTCTTTCGACGACTCCCGTGCATCCCTCAGACTAGACGCGTCGCGTTCATCGTGCGATAAATCCTGTGTCGCGTCCGCCTCCGCCAGACCTGCTGATGTCGACCGGCGTATGGGTACAGGCTTTGCAGCGGACCCTTCTGAGATTTTTCCAACGTCCGAATCGTCACAGGCACGTACTCTGACGCTTATGACAGAGCGTGCTCGTCTTAAGCAAGCGCTTGTGGATGTCCTGGCTGATCCCGCGGAAGCGTGTCCTTCGTCCTGTCCTCTTCCCAGCGTTACGACCTACAGTTCGGGTCATGTGGCACAGGTTGGTCGTGCTCGCCGTCGAGCGAGTATGTCTCACGAGGCGGTCAGCAATATGGATTCGCAACGAAATTTGGGCGCACCGCTGGCGGAGCCCAGCCCACCGGTCCTCAGCCCTTTGCAGGGCGTAGGCGACCTACGACCAACCCTTTTGTCCGAGCTCCCAACCACACCAACGAACGGGCCACGCGACCAACAGCGACTGAACAGAGACGCTGGTCGTCGGCGATCGACAACACTCAATTATGGCTCATACGAATCCTCACGTCCGTAACGGCCATTTCATGCCTGACATGCCACGAAGTTTCTTGAACAATAACTAGCCCATATATCGATAGACATCCTGAACTACCCTACTCTTTGTTATTCTCTCATCACGTCTTTATCTAGCATGCCATGCTTTCTCGAATCCCCAGTTGAATGTTGAATGTTCCTCTCGTCTTTCGTAACAAGGTTACACACATCGTCGCGTTCCTGTTCGCATCTACTATTTCACACCCTTCCTCGTATTTGACACGACCTTCATCTAAGTTGCGCGTGACTTTGTCATATTTTACGGTCTATATCTCTATCCTTCCTCGTATTTGACACGACCTTCATCTACGTTACGTGCGACTTTGTCATTTACGGTCTATATCTCTATCTTTCGCTATGCTTGTATCTCCGCTTTCAATGTTGTTGACGACGAGTTACGATTTTTTTTTCTTACTTTCGTCTGTCGCACTTGCAGCTTCTGGTACCCGATATTCGGTACATCAGAAGTCTCTTGGTGTAGGCGACGCAATGCATGATCCTGCACTTACTTAACGTTGTCGTTGAACAGGGCTGCCTGACCCTCGCCTCATCAGTATTTTATCATTTCGACGCTGCCTGATCATAAAAATAGGATCCAGCAGTCCAAGTCGGGTGGTTGGATGCACCTTGAAATCACAGCAGTAGTATTATCACTCCGTATGGTGTTAATTCTCACAGATACGCCCGAATATTTTCTACTCGAGTGACAGGGCGCACACCTAGGTCGGTATTGACCTGTTCTACTATTACACAGCGGAGGGGGCCAGGTTATGCGTTTATTGCAGCCACATTGGGTTGACCGTAATGCGGCCAGAAAGGTATTACATAGACCTTATGGCTGGGTCGGGCATGCAGGGCTTGAATTGCCGCTGCAACCATCATTGCACGCTGTGAACGAGACAATAGATTCAGTTTCCTCTCGAATGTGCTGCTAGCGGGTCGGTCCAGGATATACAGAACGCTGATTTGGAAGAATTCAGATTTACTGTGCAGTACGTCAGATAAAGAATGCGCACCGTGATCTGTTGCACGATAATATAGCTCAGTTGAGTTATGTTGTACAATACGCAATTCAATCTGCAGGAGGATAATTAGAACAATAACATAAGGACGGAAAGGCGAGATGGAAGAGGAACCTACAAAACCAAGGACGTGCACAATTATTGGCGACTTCTCCCGGTTTGACGACGGGGGCTTCTGGGTCGGCCACGAGCATAAATGTCTGGTGGAAAACGCGAGGGTGTCCCTCAATCTCCTTGGGGCGCACGTGCTTTGGATTCCCCTCTGGTCCTTTTCCATGAGTTACCTGCCCCGTCACAGTCACCAATAGTTGTGGGGGAGATGTGTTCGGGACCGGCTGGCAGTCGTGCGATTGGACGTCGTGCGTAGTTGGAGGCATGCGACTCAACAAATCACGCAGACCATCGGGGCCTCGAAAAGCGGTACCATTCCACACCAGTGATGAGCTTGGTCTGTAGAATTGCGGCATGTCCGCCAGCCTGTTTTTTGAGTCGTAGGCAGCGTAGTAGACTTTGACAAAGCCTTCAGCCGCACGATTCGCAAGTTCGATGCTGTGAGGCACCTGTCAAAAAACTTTTGTCCACAGAATCTTAAACTATCGAAGACCGACTCGTTTCTGGATAATTTTGTTGCTGCTGCATTCCGCGTTCTAGCTGGCGCAGGGGGATTGGGCATGGTCGGGCTGGCGGTGGAAGTCAAGAGCACAGGCAGTCACAAGTAAGTCATTGCCGCCGGCGACCCGTCGATCGATTGCCATTTCGGCACCGTTTTGCCATATTGAGACAGGCTTGGCGCTTGTACCTTGGACCTTGTGCTCACGTTTAGTTTGTGTGCGCACTTGCGTTCGACATAGACTGTATATTACAACGAACGTTCCTTGCTAGAGTTCATAGAAACCAACCACAACACACCGGCAGCAGACCTGCCAGCGGAGCGGACGTCACTTCCGTCAAACCTCAGAAAACGTCAAACAATGTCCACAATGAGTTTGAAGGTATTCAGTCTCAACTGCTGGTCTGTGCCTTTATATACGTAATTTGTGGAATGTATCTGATTGTTGTTTGTCTGTAGGGGACTCAAGTACGTAGCAAAACAGCGCAAGGAGCGCATATCCGCCATCGCATCCTTCCTCGCAGACGCGGACTACGACATCATCGCACTACAAGAGATTTGGGTCTATTCGGACTATGAGCTTGTACGCGATAGTGTAGTAAAGACACTTCCTTTTTCCAAGTTCTTCTACAGGCAAGTTCTCAGCTGTTCTCTACGATGTTTGACAAACACAGCGTGTTAGCGGTGCGCTTGGTTCAGGCCTCGCCATCTTCACGCGGTTTCCCGTAATTGCTACATCTGTGCATCCTTATTCTCTAAATGGAGCTCCCATTGATGTCCTGGCCGGTGACTGGTTCGTGGGGAAGGCCGCCGCCAGCGTCGTCATCCTGCATCCCGTACTGGGACAGGTGCAAGTGTTCAATACTCATGTAAGCCGACGTCGTGCTCCGGCCTTTCTCAGGCTCTGATGAACTCAGCTCTTCGCGAAAGGTGGAGAAGATGGTCCAGAGTACAAGCGTGCGCACCGGCTTGTGAACGCGTGGGAGTTCGCAAAGTTAGCGCGACAAGCCGCTGAACTAGGAAGATATGTCATTGCTGTAAGCATATATCATTTTTCCACGAGCCGTTCAGTGCCTTATTTTCCACCAGGCTGGAGACTTCAACAGCATACCGACAAGTCTGCCTATGGAACTGATACGAGACCACGCCGCGCTGTCTGACGCATGGATAGTGACACATCCTACGACTGGCACGCACCTGCCGCCTGTAGCTTCACCTGCAGAAGCACTATCTCGCTTTGGCGTCACTGCCGACTCACCACTGAACTCGTATTCTGCAAGCAAACCCCTAAGTCCGTACGCCCGCCAACACTGGGGGAAACGGCTAGACTACGTGCTTTACCGTCAACCTGCATCGTTACAATCCACCGCACCTGTCCTTCGCTGCTCGAGCTGCACGGTTGCACTGACAGATCGTGTCCCGGGTTGCGACTTCTCATACTCTGACCACTTTGGCGTGGAAGCGACGCTCGAAATTAAGAGTGACGTGGAAGTCGCGATTCCGGTGGTTTCCGAGCTGTCAGAGCGCGCGTCAGGAGCCACGGTGCAGGCACTCGCTGCGTGTTGTCGATTTGCAAGGCAACGTGCCAAGCGCGAGCTCGCCATTTTCGGTGTTTGTGTCCTCATTCTAGTCTGCATCGCCGTTGGCTCTTCGCGGTTTCCAAAATCGTGGATTAATCCTATTTTCGTCGTGTTTACGGTTACAGTGGCGTGGCTAGGCACGACGATGCTGTACGAGGGCTTTCTGTACGGCCACTGGGAGTGTAATGCTCTGATGAACGTCATCGAAGAGCTGGATGTTTACTGTAAAGGCTTGGAAATCCAGCGTCAAGCCGCGTCTCATACATAATTTTTGTTTCTGTGGATGTATCTATTACCAATGGACCTTGATACACACCATCTCTTGAGCACAATTTTCTTGCAAGCCAGTCGTTACGAACGACGAGGAAAATTTTCCTTGTTGAGACAGATAAGGACAAAATGTGCGAGTTTTTGCCGAACACTTCCTCTTTTGTCCTCAAGGTTAACATTTGCTCTGCGCTGTGATACCATCTTCGATTGTTATTATTTGTTTTCTTGTTTTCTCTACATTTTTACGATGACTGAAGTCGCTGCTTCGGACCTTCCAATGCCTCTGGCAGGCTCAGTGCCAGCGCCTGCCGCCGTTGACGCTCAACCCAATGCAATGGAAGGTGTCGTCCCGACCGATGCGTCTGCGCCACAGCCACACGCGTGCGAGACGCTGTACATCCAGAATCTCAACGAGAAAATCAAGGTGGACGTCATGAAGCAGACCCTGCGCGGCCTGTTCAAGCAGTATGGCGAAGTCCTGGATGTAGTCATGCATCGCAATTTGCGCATGCGGGGGCAGGCGTTTGTATCTTTTGCGGACGTCGAGCCGGCGAAGAAGGCGCAGTTGGAAGTCAACAAGTTTGTGTTGTACAATAAACCGCTGGTGTGTTTTCTTTTTTTTTCTGTTTGATCGGGTCTAAAGGCTGGTCGGTCACCATGCCCACGTATGATCCTGAAAACTCCCAATAGATTATCTCGTTTGCGCGGACACGGTCAGACGCTGTTGTGAAGCGTCTTGATGCAGCCAACTATGATGTCCATAAACAGCGGAGGGATGATCACAAGAGTATGTCTATATTCTTGCTACAGCTGAGGTGCTACTTCTGATAAGATGATCACAGAGAACACGCGATACACGAACCCGCTGAAGCAAAAGTTCAAGGCGAAACGGATAGCAGCAGAAAGTGAGAATCTCAGAGTCTCCTGGCGTTATCATCTTACCTTTTTTTCTTCAGTGGACGGCGTCAGCGCCGTGCCAGGGCCCAGGCGACCTGCGGTTCTCATGCCCGACGAGTACTTGCCACCAAACAAAATTCTGTTTTTGCAAAACCTACCAGAAACTGTCACGAAAGACCAACTCATGGCATTATTTTCTCAGTACGACCACGGCTTTTACTTTCCGTTCTCCAACAATTTTGACTCTGGTGCTCGTTATGTCCAGATACCCCAATTTACACGAAGTCCGTCTCGTGCCTACCAAGAAGGATATTGCTTTCGTGGAATATTACGACGAGGACAGTGCAACCGCTGCCAAAGACGCTTTGCACAATTACAAAATGGATGGCGAAAACAAAATCAAGGTGTGAAATTTCTGGATATTTTTCTCGATGCATAACTGACGCACGCTAAAGATCACTTACGCAAGAAAATGAGCAGTTTACTCGATCTGTCCCATCCATTATCCGTCTTTCACATTTTTTCACATTCTTGTGCTATCATGATGTCCTTGTAATTGTACGTCATGTTTGAATGTATTCTTTGCTTCAGCAATGTCAGATGATAATGAAGTTCGTTTGCTAGCCCTTTTGTTCCATGACAAAGACGCTTGTGAACGATTCGAACGAAAACACAGGTATATAGCCTATTGTATTTCAAGCGTGCCACGACGTACCTCTTCGCAATCCCAGCGTAGAATCTCCAGTTGGCTCTCCAAAACACTGATCAGCGAACCCCGGCTGTTGCTCCTCTTCGCTCGATTCAGCTCCCTCGTCATCGCCTCAATCTCTCGCAGGCGGTACTGGTAGAATGTCTCAGCATTGCCGCCGCCCTTGTTCCATCCGTCGTTTTCGTACGGCGCGTCATCCTCGTCGTACATGATGCTCTCCGCAGCGTCCGTGATGATCATGCTGTATTCGTCCGTAATCACGATGTTTGGGATGCACGGCACTGCCTCGCATTCGGGCTGCTGCTCTTCGATGTTCTTGGACGCGCCGTAGCTGACGGTCTTTCTAGTGTCGTTTTTGCATGCGTATGCCTCCAAGTCGTGTCGCTGTTTGTCGTTCTGTCTCGTGAGGGTACCGAAGGTGCTCCGTATAGCAGATGGCAGAGTCAAGAGCGACCTCCATACGGCGAAGATGTTGTTGTGTGAGGACGACGCTCTTCGGTCACGACGAGGTTGCGGGTGCGACGAAGGGAGGGCCTCCCCCTTTGTCTTCTCCGACCAGGTGTTTGGGAACGTGGTTCGTTGAGTGTAGCGATGGGCCACAACCGCAGCGACGACGATGAGAGCTGATAGTACGCCGCAGACAGCGATGCCGATGAGTGCATATGAGGGAAGTGATGATTGGTTATCTGGTGCGAGAACGCTGTCACTGCCCGGTGTGTCGTCAATGCTAGTTTGTGAAGTGGTAGGCATATTTCAAGATTGATACTAATGTATGTAGTCTGTCGCCTGTGTGCACTGTCCCGCAATGTTCTTCCCGATTATGCAGCTCAGCGTCACTCGTCGGCCGGCAATGGGTGAGCGCGTCGTGATGTCGGGCAAAGTTTGTTGCTTTTACCAGCCTGCTTCGGCGAGTTAACGGCGTGATAGATTGTTCAGATTGGCGCTAGTTAGTGTTGAGCGAGTGACGAGCAAGAGTGGTGGTTGTGGCGCGACCTGGAGGCATTCATAGCAGAAGCGCATCAACAAATGTGAGTCGGCAATCTTGTCTTAGTATTCAGACATCGATCGCGAAACTCGGTCTCAGTTTGTGGGTGTCTTGATGGTGCTTTCTTGGAGTTCAAAGGACCATCTGTGCTAGCGCGTGCTTCGTTGATGTCGCATGCCGAAGTCTACATTCACCATAAACTACTGATCGCAGCCGTGAAACTTTTATCTAAAACAATTGCGCTGTAAAATTACAATTCTTCAAACTTATCGCAGTACCGAAAGCCCGAAACGAAATCCCCCGATACACCCCATGTTACTTACAATGCATCAATTTCAGACCGTTCCTACAAGTTCGTCACCACCAGCCGAGAAGAACTGGACTGTCTTTTTAGCCGGCGCATCTCCTCGATGCGCGCGTGGACCCTTTCGTAAACATGCTCCGCCCTTACAGGAAGCAGTCCCGGCTGAGCATCCGCCAGAACACTCAACGCATTAATCACCCAACTCTCGCAGGACCACATAAAGAGTCCACTGCGGTCTTGCCTGTAGCACAGCGGTGCGGCGGCAAAGTACGCGTCGAGCTCTGGCATGGGTTGAGCGACATGCGCAACAAGGACGATCCCGATGATCGTCGGGGAGTCCTGGAGGAGCCGTACCCTGACGGGCGGCTTGCTCCAGCCTGGGTCCTGATTCACGATGTGGTAACAGTGAACCTCATCGTTGAAATGAGGAGTGTTGCTCAAGACGATGGTCCAGTGAGGGCTGATAGGCTGGCCGTGACGGTTGACTTGTTCGTGGGTGGCGATGCCAATGAAAGGCATGGTAGATTGCAGTAGGAGTGAAGAAATAGACGAGCGGATCAGAGAAACAAACAAGAAAAAAGCCCAAGCTGATGCTCGAGGAGAGTGGTGCTGCAGTTAGATGAAAGGGTTGGTTGCTGAGCGAGAGACCGTCGAAATAAAAACGTAGCCACCGACGGTTTATATACACAGCTCAGTCGGCCAGCCATGATTATCTTTTCCGAGCCAGCGAGACAACCCTGCATTTGCAACCAAAAAGGAACGCTAAGCGAGTCCCCTTCGAGGAACAATGCATGACACGTGTGTGCTATGCGTTGATGCTGTTGGATTTTCCGGCCAGCCGCTCGAGCAAGTGAAAGAATAGGCCTCGGCTTGTCCGTCCGTGATAGTGTGAAGGGTCACTGCATTGCATTTTCATTGTTTGGTTGTTTGGTATCAGAAATGTTGACAACGCACCTGCAGCGCACGCGTGCACGGCCGTATCCACGACGCTACAAAGGGGTTACTAGGTAAATGAACCCCGCTAGAGGCCGGTCAACATTGAATGCACATATTTTGAGCTGTCGTGTTTGCTACCCTTTAAATCAAATTCGCCCAAGATATGGTGCCGGTCGAGGGGGAATTGAAAACAGTTAAGGCAGGACAAAGACCATACTATTAATAGTCAGACGTGTACGGCCAGGAGATGGTAGTCGACTTGCATATTTCACTGCTGGTTCGAACTTTTGGCACGAGAAATCAGGTATTTATGTTACGGCACTCCGAGAGGCTCTGAGATGTAGTTGAGGCGAGCGCCGAGGTGGAAAAATTGCAACATTGGTTTAAAAGTGCACAAGTTGGTCTTGACTTGCCTCGTCGCTGTTCGGTCGCGTTAGCTGAGGATGATACCCTATCAAGTACGTGGAAGATCTAATGCATTGCACTGACGATGGTTACAGTCCGAGAGACAAATTAAACGTCTGTGTTCTCGTGTGAGTATATAATGCTATACTCCCGACATTCAAAGAATTTGAATGCTCTTCGAGTCTGGCACTGGTACGGGCTGCCAGTGAGATGGACCTTATTGACAAATACATAGAATTCAGTAATGTCCTGCAAATAATCATAAACATCAGACGCCTGTCAGCTTCTCGCATATTTTTTCAAGCACCAAAGACTGACCGCGGGATATACCGTGCATGCCTCGAGAACGACAAGCTGGTACTGGCCAACCTTCTCCTGGAAGTCTTCGAACTGCGGAGTCAGCATCGCCGTGTAGTAATCCACGCCGCTAGGTTCGATGCTTGCATTGTACGGCTGGAGGCCTCCGATCAGCTCAATGTTATAAGAGCTCGGGGAAGGTGTTGCGCGTCAGAAGCACCGTGATACTAGCGCTCGTCTGCCCATAGTATCTGTCCCTTGTGTAGTTGAACGCGAGCGACTATATATACATACACCAAATTTGAATATAGCAATCAAAACGACGTTAGGGACACAAACTTACTTCGTTGTCGGGAAGTGCCGCGTTTTCAGCTGGCGTTATAATATTCTGCGCTACTGCGTTGGAGATGAGGCAAGAGAAGAGTGCGACAGCAGAGAACGTAGACAATCCCTCATGCTGCTCGAAGGAATGCGTTCGTGACGGTACTTCTGACCAGGAGGGGCCTTTTATCTGCCCATGTTCACAAGTAGCTAGTCCGCCACACGTAACACACCGCTACAATAGCGCATCCGCAACCAATGACGGGTTGACCCCAGATGCCACGCCCCGCACGGATAGAAAATGCCGTGGAACTTGGAGAAAGTACGGACATGAAGGCACCGCGTACACGGCAGCACGTCTAGGATACGCTAGACATATGAGGGTGGCGGCGATAGATGGAAGAAATCCGACGGAGTACGTCACCATACATATATGGGCGCTGTGTTCTGGTCGTAAGTACGCTGCTGGACCGAGGACGAGGCGGGCGAAACACGAGCGCCAGAACGGCTGGGAGCTTGAACCTGACATCATGCAGGTGCACACGTTCTTTAGAGTAGCAGTGCATATTTAGCAGATGGCTGGGTAAGAGGGCTTGGGGACCGCAAGCGTATCGAAAACAGAAGTATGTACCTTTTTAGAGATGGGATGGCCGTGCGGTCGGCTTTGAAGCTTGAAGCTTGACGTTGAATATCTGGATACTCACGCTTCATTTGCTCACCTTGAAGTTTCATGGTACCTGTTTGCCGTCTGTCAGTCTGTCATTGACACAACGCTCGTCAGACCCATTCTGTCCCGCGAACATGTACTTATGGCGGTTCCACGCATGCGTGGAACACATCCCAACCTCTGCAGCAAACTTTCCCAATGTCGAGGAACGAGGTCATAATCTCTCGGTCGTGCTTTGTTTGAACCACATGAGCAAATGAAATGATTTTACGAGATGGTGGCGATAATTGACAGGGAAACGTAGTTTTCGAGACCTGTGTCGTTGCAAGCTCAGGCTTGCAACAGCGCCCAGTTCGTGCTCACAAAGCCCGCCTGAATAAAACCGATCCAATGCCGACATTCCATACTAATAACGTGCTCGAGCAGCCACTCAAATGGTCGGAGCTGGGTAAAGAATCGACGTGTAACGGTGTCCAACTCGCTGGAGTCATTATACATAATGCGAAAGGAGATGGTACGTAACTTGGCAAACATACCGGTTGCTTACTTAAATAGATAGCCCTCTACTCCTTGAGCAGATGATCCTAGAGAGAACCCTGTCATACGCATGCAATACCGCTTGGAAGGCTTATAAAACCTGCATATCGAATGCTCGAGCTCAGCTTGATCAGTTGAAGAAGCAACAGGAAGCAACGGGCTCACGGCATCGACGCGATCGGGATAGCCTTCTCCCGCGTCGTGGACAGAAGTAAGGGAACCCTTCGACAACATACTATGTACATGACATCAAAACTTGGAACGCATCGTCGATGAAAGACTTCTGTTTTCAAAAATAATGAGCGGATGACATGGCCACATATACATAGACTGAAGTTTCATCCACCGTTGGCATAAATATCTTAACAAAGAGTGTATGTAAAGAAGTTGGGAGGCCGTGAACGAGGTGAAAGTAAGAGGCAAACAACGCGGCGCCGTTCCGGCTGAGTCTGACTTGGATTCCCAACTTTCCTTCAAACCATCATCTTTTCGAGTGGCGTGTTGGTCCTGTTCTGGCACTGTCCCCTTCGACTCGTTCGTATTTGCGTTTGTAGGGAAGTTCCTGTGCGTCGACACTGGTCGGACGCAGTGCATTGTGCCACCACTCATTTTCCCATCCCGTTCTGTTCGAGAAATCCATTCCCTTCAAGGCCTTGTATGATACCTCAAAGCACATTATAATGTCCTCTACTATGTGTGTTGAGCAAGATGGACATGCAGCACAACTGACGCCTTCTGCAGGACGAAAAACCAGCCCACCGTGGGCTCGCTAAAAGCGAAGATTGCCTCCTTCGAGCAAAAGGGAAGCGTTCCAAAACCGCAGGGACGTCTCGGCACGAGTCCGCCGCTGCCGTCTGGCACCGCCAGCGTCAGTGCGCGCAGTCGCGAGTTGTATGCTAATCGCATGGCGAAGGAGATCAAACCTTCGTATACTGGACGTTCGCAGCTCACCACAATGAGCACAGGCAGCTCGGACAGAGGTTCGCACGTGTCTCGTCTGCGTGACGATGCGCCTACTACGCGTCCGGCGGACATTCTGGAGACACACGCCTTTGATTCTTTGGCCATAGAGACTTGCCTACCCGACAGTCCTGGGGGCAGTCCTGCGCGTATGGCAGCTGATGCAGCTTCGCGCTCGTCTGGAATGTCTTCGCCAGGTGAGGCGGGCGAGGGCATTTCCACACGGAGTCCAACGTCCACCCGAGTTGCAGGCTCGACACGGGGCATTTCCACATCCCCGAAACTTCCACCGTCACCATTGAGGGGTGAAGGTGATGCACACCGCTCGGCTTCCTCGTCGTTCAAGGGACCGAAGTCGCCTGGCAAATCTCCCGGCAAATCTCCCACATCGCCGTTACGCATTCGCACCGGTTCCCAGACTCATCAATCCACGCCCTCACGCGCGCAAACGCCGTCGTCCCCGTCTCCGCGAACACCGCCCCCTTCGTCTCCGCGTCTTCGGCAGACTGAGGGCATTACTGATTCTGCGTCGAAGAACCTCATCCCTCTACGTACACATTGTACGGTGTCCAACGCAGCTCGTACCAGCCCGATTCCCCCACCAACGCTTCCCCCGATCGGCAGTCCTCCGCCACCGCCTGTAGCAGGCCGTACCCAGTCTGGTGCTGGGCACAACCTCATTGCATCGACACTAAACACTGTGTTGCCCAGTCCTAGTTTGTCCGTGTCCAGTCCTGCGGGGGCAGTCGTTAGATTGCCCTCGCGCCCGTACAACGGCTACGATAGTGACGACGATGGTGGCGATGGACCGCCCAAGCCGCCACCGCTGTCAGCTTATAATCTGCCACGCCGTACAGGTGCAACTTACAAAGTTGTCGTGCACGGCCGCATCAAAGAGGATTACGAGCTCATGCGCAATGCGCGTCTCAAGCTTACGGAGCATGGCATTGTCGCCGAGCCGATTCCGACCGCTTCGCCGACCGTCAAGCAACAGCAACCGCCGCAGCGGTCGACTGAGGCTGGTGAGGAAGGTACAGATATTGGAAGTGGTGAGGGCGCGCAGTCACAGGAGGACGATGAATACGGTCCTCATAGTCCCCGTGCAAGGACGGATAGTTTGAAGCGCCTCAATCCGTTCACCCGTGGCCACTCTACTGACATGGAACGTAGCGCGACCAAGCAGCCACTCATGTCTCCATCGCCTGTGCCTCGGATGCCAACTCCTGAATCGATGGCCTGAAAAGGGCGTGCCATTGCGTTCTTTTCTTGTGGCTTCCCTAGCCTATTTGGTTCGCGTGTGTCGTGCTTTCGAGTTCACGCTGCAGCCGTGGCTGTTCTTCAATACCGACTAATATAATATTTCTACATTGTGTCCTTTATCTTTCCCCTGGCGGATCTTCTACTGTCATGCGGTCTTATTTAGTTAACTCGTCGTCTCCCTCCCCTACCTACCCTGACGTCGTTCCTAGTGCATTCGAATCTCCATCAACTTCGACTTGTTCTTCTTTGCCCCTCTTTTTTTTTTTTCAAAAATTTCCTGCTTTTTGTTATCTTCCCAATCGTCATCACTCATCGTTCCTCGTGGAATCGCATTCAATCTTTATAATTGTAGCATACGTATATCCCAAACACCTCATGAATGAATGCATTGATTATTCCCGTTTAATATATACAATTTCTCTATGTGAATTTTCATTCCCGTGAGAAAGGATGGTTGCAATGAAACGTGGGATGCTTTGTGAGTGACAATTTGATTGTTAAGCGCAATGTACTTATACGTCTACACTTGCAGCTCTACGTGAGGGCATAAGTACTATTAAATAATCTGTATGTACACTCTTTCTTTTGCCTTCTCGAAATTCTCAGAAGTCGTGCGGAAAGAATATGGACAAAACCTCGGCCTTCGCGCTACGGCGAGAGTTCGACATCTTGATTATCAACGTGGTGAGCAAGTAAACTTGATGTCGATCTTTGCATTTTTCCGCTGACCATGTGCAGGTACCCTCGTCTTATCAAATATATGGGGAGCCACAGAAGGGCCTCGGCAACAGCGTTTTGTTTGTCCCCTGTGGGAGCCACGCATCCTAACCAAGCCGCCCCGCCGGTTTACCACTTCTCTGAAATCAGGTGCGGTTTTTCCCCTTGCCTACTTTAATAGTACGACGCTGACGATAGCGTTAGCCGGCGGACCAAAAGAGCAAGGGCGATCGAGTGTCGACAATAAAAGCGTGATAGATCATAGCAGACGTTTCCAGGGAACAATGAGGACAATATGAACCATTCTTTGGCTGTCGTTAATGGGTTAAGATAAGTTCCCATCTTTCCAACGGTTGACGTGACAGAAGTACTATTGGCCGGTGGTGCACTTTACCGTAAACAAAGTACCGTCCTTCTAACTATGGAAATTTGCCATCCGCTTTTGGACACTTTTCACATCATCACTGGTGGCTCTATCTTCCGTTTGCTGTCGCGGATTTTATGTAGGAAATCCGGCTGTGTCCTGGCCATCCTTTTCGTGATAGGGCATTGTTTAGCGTGGTTTTATTTTGACGGAGCACCTGGCTGGTGCAGTCGCTGTGGATAGGGTCGGTGTGGCCGCTTTTATGCTCGTATATAAAGAGCGTCTGGCGGTCCATTCGACGGCTACCCTCAACCCTCGCAGCCAGCGACCCGCATTTGAGTCTAGTTTATATCTCCCTGTTCACCATCCTTCTCACCCACTGAAAACTGAGGGTACGCGAACTCGACTTTCCTTTTCTTTTCCAACAAGCAACCTGGCTCTCAGATGTTGATTTTTTTCATGCATGCAGATCGTCATGCCTCCTTATATCGGCGTCGCAATCTACGAACAAGTCAACAGCCGAGGCCAGCTCGTCAGCCCGCACTGGGCCATCGTCATCAGCGAGACGCACCAATTCGTCCGCGTCAACTCGTACCACATCGTGAACAACGGCAGCGACGGCGGCGGCGGATGGAGCAAGCCGCCTGTCCGGCAGTACGCAGCGCTCCAGGAGTCGCGAAAAGTCATCGGTATCGTGTGTATCGCGCAAGTGCCCCAGCCCATGGCGACACTCGATGCCCATCTATCCTCCGCACCGACGCAGTATCTGCGGGACCGTAGCGGGGTTGGATTTTGGTCGTGCGAGTCGTGGGTAGTTAACGCCCTGGGCGCTTTGGCGGACGTGTTCAAGGGGCTGTTGCCGTACGCGGTGGACATTTTGCATGCGAAGTTGCAGGCTCGAGTTGAGGAGATGCTCAGGACGAGGAGGCGGTCTGGCTCTTCTCAGTTCTTGCTCGCCAACATCTAGACAATATACACGGGTCATCTGATAACGCCGTATAAATCTCTCCTGGGCTTTTTGTGTTGTTTTGTAATGATTGTTTATTTATCCCTCTTTCGATCATGCGACAAATAAGAGTACTAGAACATCTAGTTTAATTGGCGGATACCGATGAACCAAACCGGAAGAAACAACCGTGTGTACTATCAGTTTTAGTTGGAGAGTCCTTGTGACAGGACAACACAGCGCCAACATGCCACCATCAGGGCACCCACAATCTGAAACGAATGAAGTGGCGGAACAATACACTAGTTGCATATCAGATCCCCCATGATCACACAAACACGTCTACTGCGATCCACGAAAGCCAACACATCACCCAAATTGGATGTAAACCAAAATGCAAAATACACTGTTAGGTCGTCAAAATCATGAAATAAGATCAGCATGGCGTAGCAAGAGAGAGAGTCAGGGTATGTACAGGAAATGTCACCACCGCAATAAATAATATGAAAGAATTGATTATACACGGTTTAAATGATCGAAGAGAAAAAGAAGTTAATCCAGTTCTGATAATGGAGTTGACGAGGCTGCACCAGCAGTCCCTTCTGCTTCAGCTATTTGTTCTCTAATGACATGTAGGCGATCTTCAACGGCGTCCAGAGTACCCTTCAGATCTTCCAAATCAGTCTGCCAATCGCCAGTTGACGGAGGACAAGACACAGCTTGCGGTTGCGATTGCGATTGCTGCTGTTGCGCCAAACCTCGAGAAAACGGCAGAGCATTGGATCCAGAGTACGCCGCCTCTCCCAGCAGACCGGTCATCACTCCCTGCAACCACCGCTCGTGCTCATCCTGGCGGACCCGTTCCGCACGGCGTCCGCGCTCTTCACTCTTGCCGACACGTTTCAGCGTCCAAATGTTGCTGATCACGAGTAGCACGATAACGAAATAGAGCACCGTCGTCAGGGTGCTACTCCGCCACGCGTCGCCCAAGAGCTCGATGGCGCCCGCCGCCGAAGCAGACCCAACCTTGTACGCGCCCTCCAACGTATCGTACGCCCACTGGAGCCCGCGTCCGGTGCCCTCCGCCCGTTCCTCGGACGGCTCCTTCTCCGCTGACGGCGCTGACGGCTTGTTCGCTATGAGCGAGGGCTCCGCCGGCGTGATCGCCGACGCGTCCACACCCTCCGGCAGGAACTCACTCTGGTGCGCCTGGATGTACGCCCGCATCGCTTTCTCAAGTGCCACATGGTGCGTCCTCTGCCCATCGATGCAGCTACGCTCGATGATGCTCCTGATGAAGCTACGGCCAGACCATTCGACCTCGGTCGTGACGCTTACGCGAGATGAGACCGTACTGGCCCATGTGACGCAAGTGAGCGTCTTTACAGCAAAAACGCCTCCTGACGGCACATCAGGCGTGCGTGTAGTCGTGAGTAAGGTCATACACTGAGCGCTATCAGCGTGGAGAACCTGGAAGGGAGAACGGTATGCTGAGCACAATATTAGAGAAATCGAAGAAGATGCGAGACGTACCTCATCAATGATCTCGCATTTAGTCTTGCTGGGACCAACCGTGCTATACAATGGCTTGATGTACGACATGCTTCTGGTTAGTAGCTTCGACCCCGAAACTGTGGGCGTCCAATCGGACATCTGGAGGTCTTTTGCCCCACAAATTTTGGGTTGATCCCGCGAACATACATTTAGCGAAATCACTCACCCATCAATTTCTGATCCTTCACCAAAAACTCCTTAATGAAGCCGCTTGTGAACATCAGGTTATATATTGTTTCCGGCGTGCCGGGTATCACAGTTTCCAAGGCCACCTCCTTATAATGTGCTGGATGGTTTGGCGTACCTGAGGTACCGTCCAGTGAAGACCATCACGTGTACAAATACATGTTAGCTCACCACATAAACATTTAGTAACTTTCGGTAGCGTCCCACCTAGATAAGAAGAACAGGACAAGTTGATCCACGTAATTCAATGTGATAGGTAGACACGATTCTTACCATCAACAGGCACCGCATCTGGAGTACTCGCGGCGGTCACAGCGCCCGCGGGCCCAGTGAGCAGCTGCTCGCCGCTCAAGCCCACGTTATCTGGCCTCGCTATTCGCCACACATTGTATAACACGTCGAACGTGGTATCCCTGCCATGACCCTTAAGCACAAGCCGCAAGAGTAAAACAACGGGATACTAACCTCGCCAGGAAGGACGCGAACTGGTACTTTGCCTGTCGTGTAGTGACGAGGATAGCATTGGGAATGACAAAGGCCGTCATTCGTTTTTCAATTGACGTAATTTCAGGAATGGGAACGATGAGCTGTGGAAGGCAGAGGCGTCAGTCTTGCCAAATAAGACATATAAAGAACACGGGGAGTTGAAAGAAAAGACGAAAAGCACTTAAGAGCTACGAACGAACATTTGGAGTCAACAAGGGTGCACAACATGGCGGAGAAGAACAGAGATCAACCCAGAAGTAGAAGCATGAGAGGTCAATGGCACGCCCGAAGTGGAAAAGTGAAGCAGCATACGCGGACAGTGGTCTGCACGAACCAAATACAAGGCTGACGCAAGAACTGCTGATACGGTGTATACACCAAGAGTCGGAAGATCAAACGAGCACGCTCCCCACACGAGATTAAGCTGTGGCTATATACAGTTGAAAATGCAGACGAAGATGCGAATTTAGATGAAGATACAACAGTGGAAGAAGACGATGATATTGACGAGGGTGAGGAGGATGCAGACGAATCAGTGGACGGGCAATTGGAGTCCATGGACGACCGTGAAGACGATGCCGGTGAAGAGGATCTTGGAGAGGATGGTGACGATGATGACTGAGACAAGGCAACCTGTGCGGAGAGTAGCTCGGACGACGATGACGAGGGGCAGGATGTACATCTAGAATGGAACGTCGCCCTGAATAGCTGCGGTGAACAAGGTGACGAAGGAGATATCAACGATCGAGTGGGCGACGGGGCGCGTTCATGGGTGGCGGTTGTTGGAGAAGAAAAGGCTCCAACGTGAAACACAGGGAATAGAATCGGCATAGCAAGTGTGCAGAAGGTGTGGGAAGCAGCTACGTGACCAACTGTTTTATAAACATAACGCAACACCAGCAAGCGTACGATATGCAGCCAACGCGAGGCAGGACACGAGGCAGAATTGTCACTCGGAAAATGTGTCGAGAGGGGGGCGGGGCCTAGCCAGTACGCTCGAGTGACAAGAGATTAAAAATAAGAGCACTGCAAGAAAAGCCATGATGACCTGACAAAAGAAATCCCCAGAAAGTCGTCGACAGGTCGTCCGAGCACAGCGCCTGTTCAGAATCGCACGACAAATAATCTCTCTCTTCGGGTGGTGTGACAGTGTTCGTGCGACGGATCAAAAGAAACGCAAAGAAGCGGAGGCAAAAAGAACGGAAGTAAAACATAACGGTCGCACTCACATCAGTTACCCAGCCGAAGATGTTCGCGTGAAAACACATATGGTTCTCTGAAATGTACACACGGCCTTGAATGAGGATTTCGCGCTGCAGTGCACAGCCGTAATCTGATACAAGATGAGAAAGATAGGCTTGTATAACGCCATGCGTCATACCTTCAATCAGATAGTCGCCCTCCGGAACCGTTGGAAACAGCTCATGGAAGTCGGCATTGCGTTTGTTGCTTGCTACAGCAAAGCCAGTGACAGGGATGTCTTCCTCAAGGTCGAGGTCGTCAAGGTCGAAGTCTTCACGACCGCCCTCATCCTCGTCGAAGTCAGAATACCCGCCGTGGCGCAGACTTCGCAGGCTTTCGTCATCGTCAGAGTAGTACTCGACGTCGACCTCTTGTGCATTCCCGTCCTTATCCGTGTTGCCATTGACAATGCCAGAGTTGACGGGAACAAAGTCGGGCATCGTCTTCGTCCTGGGAGATTTGTCTGTGCTGCGACGCGGCTTGCCCGCCTTCGCGCGGCTGGAGACGGAAGTAGTCCGCGAGTGATGATGCACAGCCTGTGATGACCCCGATCGGTTGCGCGAGGACTGCACGGATGATGTCGAGGTGGAACGTGGAGCTGGCTGGTTGAGGTAAGGCATGTTGCCGTTGCCATTTGCGGACACCGCTGAGGTGTTGTGACGCTTCTTTGAAGTCTGCTCAGGGCTGCTGATGGTAGCACGACCGCTGCTAAGCTGCGAACTGGTGGCGCTAGTGAGTGCGGGGCTAACGGCCATAGCGAATCCGGCACCAGCAATGGCGCTCGCAAGTCCGGTAGGCCTGCGTGTGCGAGTCCACGGGGTCTTTTGGTTCAGCTGCTCGCGCGAGAGCTGTGGAGGTTGGCGAGGTGGGGGGCGCGGCTTGCTTGGTAGGGATTCGGGAGAAGATGGTGCTAAGAAAGAAAGAAAAAAGTGGGTGGTTAGAGTTGGAAGAAACGTAGCGAGTAAGAGTCAAAAGCGGGTGAGCAAGGGGGCGGCGGATGAGACAACCGGATAAATGGAACAATGCCGCGAGCGAGAAATACCCGTCAGGAAAAGAAAAGGACGCACTTTGTTCGACCGAGGGCCTGGCACTTGCAGATGGTGTGACCGACCCAATCGCGTTCGTGGTGGGATCACTTTCGACCGTGCGTGCGATTGTCGGAGGGGACGGTAATGTCTCCCCCGTGGGCGACTCGTACACTGTGCTGTCTTCGCCTACAATATTTGTGCTGCTACCGGCACTGTCCTCGAGCGCAGTGGGAGGCACCTGGGGTGCAGACGAGGGCGGCAGAGGAGACGGATCTATGTCGATGTGCATCGACTGCTTGCTTGCGGAGCGCCTGAGCGTAAACGGCAGCCCAAGGATGCTGTTACGCGGCGACGATTTAGGCTTCACTGGACTCAGTGTCATGGCCTTCACGGCCACAAGCTTTGACTCGCTTGCCGCGGACGATGTGGGCTGCTGCGGAACCTTCGAGTCCGGGGCGATTGACATGCTAATAGTTCGCGTTTTGTCCACTTTCTCCTCGTCCTTATTTTGCTTCGCCGACGCGGGCACTGTGGGTTTTATCGACACGGATGCCGTGGATGTTGCAGGGGTCGACAAGCTGCGCGGGCGTGTCACGCTATCCAAGGTAGAGTGACTGGTGTGGCTGCGCGGTGATGGTGGGATGACCGTCACGTTTGGCTGCGTGCTCGTTGTCGAAGCTTTGTCGTCGTCGTTGGCCGCGACGGTGTTGATAGCGGGAAGGGGTGGTCTCGGCCCCGACAAGATCGAGCTCGAGCTCGCCGTTACGTCTTCTGGCGGCCCTCGAGAAATAGCGCGGCTACTGCGCGGTGTTGTTGAACTTCGGGACCGCTCTCGGCCGTGGCTGGAGAACTTGCTCAGAAACCCGGGTGCCATCCATGCAAAAACAGTCCCCCCGAGCCGGTCGTGAAGAGTGCTCAAAATACGACAATGGCAAATAGAAATAAAGTCTTCAAGCTGCGTTCATCGTTCACAATCAATGTTTTGAACTCCGCAGATACAGATCGTCTTATCGCAGCAAAAGTGATGGTACCAAACTCAGTGTCCGCGTGCTACTCTGTCACGAACAACGAAGCGGACATTTAGTGTAACAGTAATTGGACGCATGCCGGCACCTGCGAACTGCGTCTTGGAAGCATGGTCATATGTGCATACATCATTGGGTGTTAAGGTACGTAGCAGTATCGCCGACGAAAGGAGGAGGGCCGCCATCCCACATAACAGTCAAATACAAAACCGAACCAATGAAACACATTAGATTGTCGTCTCGTATGGAAGAGGTACAATCGTCTGAGGAGCGTTGTCGGCTGCCGAAACAGTGTGAGCTTCCCGGGGAAGGGCCGGAATACGACGGAGGTTAACGCGCTCTGTAATGTGCAATAAAGTCAACGGACAGAAAGAGGACATCAACTATGTGACTGACCGTCCTTGCCCTTGGCAGCGACGCGCTTCTCGTGGTTGGATTTCACCCGGTCCAAGAACTCCTGCCGGCATTTCGAATGGCGGATGTGCTCAACACGGATGTTGACCCGCTTTTCCATGTAACGATTGCCGACGATTTTGTAGACAATGACGCCAACAGCAGAGGGTGTAACATTGTAGACGATGCCGGTCCGTCTGTATGATTGGATACAGAGCAAGAAAATACGCCCATGAAGGAATTAAATATTGAGAGTCCATCAATTTACAGCATCAGCTCGTCAGTCGTTTGCAATCTCGCCATAAAGCCGGTTGTACGCACCCATGGTAATATTTGTGAGGCATACCCTTCTGCTGGGCAGCGTTGGCTTTGATGTCGACAATGTCACCCACTCGATAGTTTACGAGGAACGTCGACATCTTAACGGGGCCATGCTCTGTACAAATCCCACAAGTCGGATTGAGACAAAAAGTCGCATGACAATGCAACAGACCACATACCCTTGAAGCCCCGCTTGAACATGTCGCGCGTACGCGCGCGATAACCGAAGGAGTGAGGCATCTTGAGGACTGATCAATTGCGGAGACAACAAAATATTGACACAGTTATTCAAGGGGAAGGTCAATCGATGCACGTAGAAAGTAGCACAATCAGCACGTCGACGAGCGGCCAACAAATCCAGTAGCAACTCACAGTGTCGATGTCGGTGTCGTTGGTGTCCGTCCGATTCGATGGATTGGGCGGCATCGGTGCCCAACTTTGGTGCCGAGAAACCCTCGTGATAGTTTTTCGGCAGTTCCCGGAATATGCAGGCGCGCCGAGATGCCGGACAGGAGCACCGGTCCTCCAACTACCACACTCCAATCGTTCACTGTGTACGACCCCTTCCTCAAGACCCAAAATGCCGAGGTGTGTAACATTGGCACCGTCGTTGTTGATAATGGCTGATGCACCTTCGTAGGGCCCCACGGAACCACAGCAAGACGTGAGTAACACTAATCACTTCAAGATCCACACTTGTTCGTGGACGGGATGCAGGAGAGCTAATTTTTGGCCCTGCCCCACAGCTACAAGGTCCCACGTCGCCCTTTCGAATCGGCGCGTCTCGATGCTGAGCTGAAGGTCAGCATTCATCCTGCCCTACTTCTTTGTTCTGCGCTGGAAAATATTTTGACAGCTTGCCGGCGAGTACGGCCTGCGCAACAAGCGTGAGATTTGGCGCATCGCCCTGATCCTCTCTAAAATCCGTCGTGCTGCTCGTGAGCTGCTGAAGCTCGATGACAAGGATCCCAAGCGTCTTTTCGAGGGTAATGCGCTGATTCGCCGTCTCGTGCGCATCGGTGTGCTCGATGAGACGCGCATGCGCCTCGATTACGTGCTTGCTCTCAAGATTGAGGATTTCTTGGAGCGCCGTCTCCAGACCCAGGTCTTCAAGATCGGTCTTGCGAAGAGCATCCACCACGCTCGCGTTCTAATCCGCCAGAGGCACATTCGGTATGTACATACATGGTCTACTGTCATCGAGTTTCAGTATCTTCCTTCGAGGCACACGTACTAATTTGCTTCGCAGCGTCGGCAAGCAGATTGTCAACGTCCCGTCGTTCACTGTCCGTCTCGACTCCCAAAAGCACATTGACTTCGCCCTCACATCGCCATACGGTGGTGGCCGCCCCGGTCGCGTCAAGCGCAAGCGCCAGCGTGCTGCTGAGAGCAAGGATGATGGTGATGATGAAGAGGAGTAGATTGGTCGCTCCCCTGTGTACGCCTCCATCTATGTGTTTTCTACTTTATGTTGTATGTTGCTCGCAACACTGACAATGAGTCTGTATTGGCATATCGATTACATGAATCCCTATGCATGTGCAGTTCCACTTTTGCTTATTGCATTTTGTTTCGCGTTGCGACAACTTTTCGTCCGTTTGCAACAATCATTGCAGCGCCCAATGTCAGAAGAGTCTTGTCACGTCTATCGGTCGATGGGTTTTCGCGTTTTGGATTAGTAGTACTATTTGACCAACATGAACTAGTATCTCCTGTCGCCGTCAGCTACTATGCGTCGACAAGATCGGTAGAGAGAACCATGAATAAATGTGATGACAGTACGTAGTTTCAAACGCCAATCTGGCCTAAGGGTCAGGGTGGTTGCGCGTTGCAGTTGACAGACATGAATAAAGCGAACCACTCTAGCTCTGAAGCACGGTAAGAGCTTTCAATTTCTTCTACTCATTCACACCCGCGCTACAACTGTTCACGAACCTCTACGGTATCACGACACACTTGCGCGACACGACGGTATCCATCGACGGCCTCTCTGTCGAGAACGTGAACAAACGCCTCTTCCTCGTTCTAGCTCTGAAGCGTGGCAAGAATGGAAAGATGCGGCCGACTACGTGCGTCGTGCGCCACTGATGCAGATTGGCTCGACCACACTCCTACTCACGTCGTGCGTCAGGTCCGTCCCACATTAATGTCATTACCTGCTCGGCAACTGCACGAAACTGCCTGAACGACAAGAACTCGATACTTCAGTCTATTTGGATAAGCGAAAAGTATGTTCTGAGAAAGATGGACTGGAAGATCACTTGAAATCACCGCTCGTTTCAGAACGCACAATAATAAGTGATCTCAGATCTCAGAGAATATCGCGCTTTTGATGCCCGCTACGGTGATCAAACGCTGTTTAGTTACATAGTATGACGTAGTTGTTCTAACTTCCAACCGTCATCGGATTCGCACCGCTCGCTGGAGGTGGACTTCCAGCTTGTCTCCAACCAAATAATGAGCACTTTTACGCATTATCTGTCGTGAGTTACAAATTTCTTTTCTCCTCAAGTATCCGCATTGATATCTCGCCCGTTTATAGTACCTTGCCACCATGGTTATACCTCATCATCATTATAGGTGTTGCAGTCATAGTTGCTGCCTATCTGTGGCACAAAACCACTATCTACTTCGCTATCCTCCCCATCATCATCGCTGTCGCCATTTGTATGCAGTTGGGTGATCCTGATCACTCCTATGGGGTGGTGATTATCTGGGTATACCCACCCACTGTCCCAGCCTTGGTCGGCTGCATGCCATCGTCCAGCACATTTGAGGACAATCCTACCCTCCTCGCCGTTTTGCTCCTTATAGGCTCCATTTCCTGTAAGCGAAGATGGATTGATTAAT
Source organism: Fistulina hepatica ATCC 64428 (assembly GCA_000934395.1). Classification (NCBI taxonomy): domain Eukaryota; kingdom Fungi; phylum Basidiomycota; class Agaricomycetes; order Agaricales; family Fistulinaceae; genus Fistulina; species Fistulina hepatica. Next base: position 166,054 of record KN881646.1, on the reverse strand, counting down.
ATTCTTGATTTGCCAGCTCACGGGTAGTAATCTTCAGTTGCATTGTGGGTGAACCTACATTTTCCATCGGATAATACAAGCCCTCTTGCAGGTATGTTTTGGGTTTGTTTTCGAAAAAATGCTCATAATTTTGTCATATTAGTGTCTGGTCAATGCATCATTGCGATGGCCATTTACGCCGTCGCCTTCTACCTCATCCTCCGAGTATTGCTTCCTCGCAGCAATCCCTCGGCTGCTGGTTGGGGACGCCTTGGAGCCATTATTGACAGCATCGGCCAAGCCAGTTTTTCTGTTCTTCATGCCTTTTGGGAGGCACCCGGCGACAGTAAGTATATTTCATCACAAAGTATCTCGGTAAGCATCTTGATTCCCTTTTTTACCCGTACGGTCATTGATCAAGGGTTTCTATAGGATGCGCCCCCACCTTACGGCATTCTTCAGACAGGGTGTGACTCGTCAAGTTTAGCTTAGTACTTTTGTGATCTCCTATAATACTATTGTAAAGTGCCGCCTAATTGGACTTATGTAATTCACAGTGTTCAGGCAAAGTGATGAAAATTTGCGAAGTTCTTCCTGCACGAGATAACAAGCGGCGAAAGCCCCCAGATACATGTGTGATACAATTAAAGTGCGTGTAACTGGTACAAATACATGTAGAGGGGCTACGAGCATACAAGCGACAATGTGAGGGCCGGGCGAGCTGGGAGGGTGAAGGAGGGTAAAGCACAAAAATACACGAGCTCTAGAAATGTGGTACTGTTGCATGAGATGCGCTGAGGGCTGGACGCATACCTGGGAACTTTTTGAATGCACCGAAGCCTGAGAGTGGTGACGAGCGGTCGCAGTCAGAACGATCCTCCGTTACAGCGCAGTGGATATACACAGACTTCTTCACCGAGTCAGAAGACAACCATTCGAGGATGCGGGCATGCTCCCCGAATCCTGCGAGATACAAACGCCAGTAACAGGACGTTACGAGAGAGGGTCAAGAGCGACGTACAGCCTGTCGCTCGGTAGACTTCGAGCGCAAACTGCACCAAATACAGCAGCGTGAACCCAGTGAGGGGAACAACACCATGGATATGCAGCGGCTGGCAGCAGACGTGCCAGTAGCCGGCTCCGTCAGCCGGCTCCACCACAGATTGGCAGAGGACTCGGAAGAAGCAATCTGAAGAGAAATAGATAGTTTTGCATACTACCCGCAGGATGTGCGCGTCAGGGCATGCAGCAGTGGTGCACGGCGTCCTTGCACTCGCTATAGCCTTCGTCGTGCTCATGCTTACATGCACGGAGCCCCCCCACTGCACCCCAACCGCGAGCCAGTGGCAAATAGCGCGGCCATCTTCACGCGCGTCGCCGTGAAGGACGATGCCCCGCTGCTCCTGATAGTGGGTGCTCTGGCAGTAGAGATCAATAACAACGAACGAGCCCTCCAAACCGAAGCTGTTCTTGACACGGCTCACCACAGCACGTTCGAACGGTCCGAGTCGGCGACGCGTTGTGTGATTCCAATGCCCAGAGTGGGATTCTTTCCTTGCTCGGGACTCTTCAAGCAGTTGTGGTCTTGCTGGGGGATCACAGCATAGTGCATGATGCGCCGTCACGGTTTCGAGTGGAAGGCCCTCAGTTCGCTCTCTGTCAGGGTGGACATTAGACAAGGCCTGTCACTACGCATTTTAACACGATTGAAACAATAGCTGAAATAATGCTCTTGCATGGGGGGAGGGGTGAACGAGATGGAAGTTCTTCTCAAAAAGACAGGCCTATTGGAGTTGAAGCTTGGGAATGGCGTCGATGCGGTCTACTTATGTTGTATATTGCACACAAAGTTGACAATGAGCCGGTATGGCACATCGACGTTTGCAGGTATCTTCAGCCCTCTTTGTCTTGCGCCAACTATTCGTTCTTGCGCAACAATCATCGTGGCGCCCGATGTCAGATGAGTTCATACGCCTCGTACCAGCTCGTACCTTCACTTCCATCGGGACTTCCGAAATTTGGACCGGTTGAAATGACATGAACTCATATCCCTGGTCGCTGTCAGGCGCTATGCGTCGAGAAGGATCGATGGCGACCTCAGATTCAATGGTAGTAGTCTCGAACGCGAATCCAGCCGAAGGATCACTGTGATTGTTGCAGCGGAGCCTTGCGGTTTGCCTCGTTGCAGCTAGCATAAAGCGAACCACTCCAGCTCTAGGGCGTGGTGTGAGTTTTCATCTTCTTCTATTCACTCACGTCCGCGCTACGACCGTTCACGAACCTCTACGAATCTCCTTCCTACTTCCCGCACGCCCTGTCCACCATGGTTTCTGCACCCACAGAGCTCCCTGTCAATAACTACAACGCCCGCACTTGGTGCGACGAGGGGACGATCTCCCCTGCCGTCGACGGGAAGACCCGGCCTCAGCGTGAGTAGTTCTTTGACCACTCGTTACGGCTCATCCCAGAAGCAACTGATCCGTTCACGTAGGTTTTGGTGGCGGGACTCGTTTCTTCTCTGCAAACAGCGCTGACGGAGTTACTGCGGGTATTTCTCGAGACGGTAACCACAAGCAGGAGATCATTTCTATTTTCGCTTCTTGTGTAGTCGTGTACCTTATTCTCCCAAGTACGTGTTGTTCGTTCCCGCGTTGTTGGCATGTTGACATTGTTGCCTTCGTTCTGTAGGACTCATGTTGTTTGCTCTCTTCTTCCTTCTTATCGTTATATGCTGGTTTTCGGTGCCGCAGGTGCGCCCACATTGTCTGGCCAGCTTTTCGTGGTGTTGAAAGTTTTGCGCTGTAGGTCAACGTTTCTGTCAGAGCCGAGACTCTTGCTGGTCGTGAGTCATTCGCCAATTTGCTGTGCAGCGTAACCAAAGCGTGTTGTCCTCTGTTCTCGTAGAAGTTCCGTCTTCCAAACATACACCCAACGCTTTGACCTATGCGAGCGGTGAAGTCTTGGAGATCATCGACCGCCGAGGCGACCAGTGGTGGCTGGCCCGCAAGTCAGATGGATCCCGTGGTTGTACGTATCCATGTCCGTCTTCGTGATACTTATGAGTTATTCTCACGCCTTTTTGATGAAGTTGTACACTCGGACAATCTTCGGCTGTTGTAAACTAGCTATTGATTTTGAAATTGGTCTATAGCGTGGGACTTGGTGCCTTATATCTTGTCACGTGTCGGGACACGTACTCTACAGGTGTTTATGGCATTTTTTGTTGTGGAACATCCTCAAAGATGAGGTTCTGTGCAGTTAGGCCTGTGCAACGTTTGAACTTTGAAATGCACATAATTGATGTTTCTTTTTCATCATGTCTTCTGCTGTCGCTGACGACTCTAAGGTTTTCTCTTATCTACTTTCCCAGGCGGAACGCCGAACTGCTGCATTGGGTCAAGGCTTCTTTCGTCCCTGCTGGTATTTGTCCGCGCAAACCGTGAGCGGCAGTAGTCGCCATGAAACTAGATCCTGCTCTGAGCCCTCTGAGCTGTGGTCTATCTCTGCATCCCCGTTTGGTATTTTGCCCAGTATGTCATTAGCAAATTTGGGACTTCAATTAACTATTATCAAGTGGTTCACACGTTCACGCGGCAAGTACGGTAGAGTCGAATAAGCGCCTGCACAGATCCAGAAAAGGGTAGAAGACCGATTGAGACTTTAATTCGGAGGAATAAGCCTCGCTTTCCTATTTCTGATCGATGCCTCTCCGCATGTTCCCCATGGGGTACTACTCTAATTTCCCATGACTGTGAGAAGTGGCCTTCTCGAAATCTGTTACGGTCCGAGTCGATGGTCACACGGTTATGCTTATGGCACAAGATTGTAGCCGCTTCCCTGTCTATAAAGTATCTGGCAACATGATGCCTTCCTGACCCAGCAAGTCCTCCCATTTTATACCTCTTTTCGATACCGCTACCACGATGCCAGGCGCAGCAGCAGCTCCCGGTGCTCTCGCTATAAGTCGCAGACAGAAACTTGCAGGAGAGTCGGGATGGGTGCGTTCGATTCATCATGAATCAATCTGATATTATTATACTCAATCCACGAGTAGAGAGGATTACTAGCCAACAAGCGCGTCTTTGGCAATGCCGTCTTCGCGTCTCTCGGAGGATTGTAAGTGTTATCATAGAACGGCATCGATACCGATTGAACTCCGTCTAGGTTGTACGGTTGGTCTTTGTTTCGATTTTTATCTCATTACAGTGACCTCTATGCGACTTGATAGGCTATAACCAGGTACGAATAGCCTCGTGTGAGCACTAGAAGAGCTCTACTTAATTGCATTTTTAGGGAGTCTTCAGCGGCGTATTAGACATGTATTCATTCGATAAAGAGATGGCATCTGTCGTTGACAACTCTGGATTGAAGGGTTGGTTTGTTTCTATTCTGGAGCTCGGCGCGTGGTTCGGCGTTCTTGTCACGGGTTAGTCTGTTAGACTGGTAAGAGGTGGGCTATGTACGAAGATATGATCTCCGCAGGTTATTTGTCGGACAAACTGTCTAGAAAGTATACAATTCAAGCTGGTGAGTACTGATTTGTTACGGTCCTTCGTCAATTCATTTACATGCCGTACAAGCTGTCGTCGTGTTCTGTATCGGAGTCATTGTGCAGACGACGGCCAAGGGTCCCTCTTCCATTTACGGCGGTATGTCTGTCTACATTTGAGTCTTGAAATACAATTTTGATATAATGACATAGGTCGTTTCGTCACCGGATTGGGCGTTGGATCTATTAGCATGTGTGTTCCATTGTATAATGCCGAGTCATCTATGCCAGAAATTCGTGGGAGTTTGGTCGCATTGCAGCAGTTAGCTATTACTTTCGGTAGGTTCACAATTCCTGCAACTTATGAGCACAATCTGACGCGGTGTGCTTAGGAATCATGGTCTCCTTCTGGATTGACTACGGCACAAAGTAAGTCTGTCATTAGATTCACGGCTATTTGCTCAAACAATTGCACTAGCTACATCGGTGGTACGGGAGAGGGACAGTCAAAAGCCGCGTGGCTACTGCCGCTTGCTCTGCAAATTGTACCTGCACTGATTTTGGGTGTCGGCATGATATTTATGCCATTCTCGCCAAGGTGTGTAGACCGTGGATTCCGTGGATATTTGACTTCAACCACGGGTCGTGTATGCTTGCATATAGGTGGCTCGTGGGCCAGGGTCGCGAGGACGAGGCGCTTGCTGTTCTCAGTACAGCGCGTCGACTGCCTCCGGATTCGGATTTGGTTCAGATAGAATTTCTGTGCGCTCTGTTCCATTTGTCCGACCTTTTCGTGACGCTTATACTTGCTTATATCTAGAGAGATCAAGGCCCAGGATTTGTTCGAAAGGGAAACGTCTCAAGCGCGGTATCCGCAGTATCAAGATGGGACTTTTACTTCTGACTTTAAGCTCGGGCTCCATGGATATCTTAGCCTAGTACTGGACAGAAGTCCGTACTTTTCGTTGGTCCGTCATCTTGTTCGCATCTAATAAGTACTCAAGATCTGTTATATCGAGCTGGCGTTGGATGCTTGTTCGTTCCATTCCTTCCTATAAACGCTTGTTTCTGACTGTTTATTTATCTTTGACTTCGAACAGAACCATGTTTTTTCAAGTAAGCATTGTATCGTGTTTCGTTGGTAACGTATTGACGCTGATCGCCTTAAAGCAATGGACCGGGTAAATGCTACTTCGTAGCCTTTCTTCCAATCTTTCATGTTCACCTTGCTTGCCCAGAGTCAATGCTATTCTTTATTACGCGTAAGTTGACCTCCAATCTGACCATCGACGGGAATTCATTTTTTATTGCAATAGCCCGTCCATCTTCAAGAACCTAGGGCTGACCGGAAACACCACGAGCTTACTCGCGACCGGTGTAGTGGGCATCGTCATGTTCCTGGGGACAATTCCTGCTGTCATATGGGTCGATCAGCTTGGTCGCCGTCCAGGTATGAAATTCCATTTCCCCTTTTTTTCCCGATACCAAAGATTGTTGTTTTCGTAATGCAGTCCTTATCTCGGGCGCATTCTTAATGGCAGCGTCAGTGCATTCGCACCCTTCGAACCGACCGGTCCATTGACTTCGTGAAGATGCCACATTATTATAGCCGTACTAACTGGATTGTACGAGGACTCGTGGGGAAGGTGAGGAAATATTCGTGCAAAATTTGAGACATCCGATTGAATGCCCCTCTCATCCCATTAGCCATGTAGCTGCGGGTTGGGTAGCGTGTGCTCTCGTTTGGGTTTTCGCCTTTGGTTAGTTATTGCGGACATCCAATTTCTGTGTTCTGACGAGCTGGCCAGGATTTGGCTATAGCTGGGGTGATTTACAGCATAGCATCAGAAGAACACCGCATTTTGACTTCGTCAACAGGTCCTTGCGCCTGGATCCTCATTGCAGAAATTTGGCCGCTGAGTGTCCGAGGAAAAGGTGATGGATAACATGTCCTCATGATATATGGACTGACCGGCCGACTCTGTCTCATTTCACAGGCGTCTCGCTTGTAGGATTCGCGTCCTGGCTCCTACTTTTTTTTTTTCATTGACATCCTATAACAGAGTTCGTCATCCAACTGGATGAACAATTTCATTGTGGGACAAGTAAGGTGTACATTCGTGTGACTGCCAAATCCTTCTAATCAAGACCTGCAGGTGACTCCTACGATGCTCGATAATATTCGCTTCGGTACTTTCATTTTTTTCGGAGTAAGTATTTCTCTAGATATTTTTAATCCCATAGCTTAACTCGTCTCCAGGTCTTTTCGTTCATGGGTGGCCTGTTCATTATGTTATTCGTAAGTGTCAAAAAATCTTTGTTCAGGATCGTTGCGACATGAAATGTCTGTAGGTCCCCGAGACAAAAGGACTCTCACTGGAAGTAAGTACAAATCGTTATAATGTTTGTGATGAAGTCCAATTTTGACGGCCTTCATAGGAAATGGAACAGGTCATGGGAAGTACGGGAGATCTGGCGTTGGAAGATCAGCAGCGTCTGGAAAGCATTCATCGCCGACTGGGTTTGATTGACGACGGTGTGGAAGTTAGAGTTGACGAGGAAAAGAGGAAATCGTGGATGGATAAGGCTGAATGATTCATTCGAGGGAAATCAGCACTCGCGAGGCTGTTGTGTTTTGTGTTCTGCAAACAGTAGCGATAGAGGATGTGACCGCATGATCTTATGACGAAATAACATGTTTGTATTCTGAAATGTTCATTGAGGCGATCTCCACGGGCTAGGCGATCGTCGGTTGTGTGCAGTGAATGTGCCAAAAAAAACGTGCGTTGGAACATCAAATTGCCTCGCAGTTGTCTGTTCTTTCCTTTTCGTGTCCCATGGCTAGTACTATAGTCCGTCGCTTGACGTGATTTCTCTGAGAGGTAAGCCAGTCCTGCAGTTCATACTGTCAGCTTCCACCTTCGTTCGGCTCAGATTACTAGTATGTAAACTGCGACGCGTTATAAGCGTCAATTGGTGAGACATCCGTCAGCATTAGTAGATATCGTGACCGCGTCGCGGCGATTGGGCATCAACGTTTCAACTTGAACTTGAACTCCGATACGATGTCAGCGCTTCAGCCACAGCCTCTTGGATTATGCCCCGGGTGCCTTTTTTTCGATTGCATTGGAGAGGTTCCCATGAACGTCTATATCTGGTGACACTTGAACTGCTTCAGGCCGAATGCGACTTTGCCGGATGGCTTTTTGCTTGGCGGCCAGACAGGCACTGTGTGCGCCGCCATCCGGGTTTAGTACCTGGATCATTAATGCCCTAGGTCGAATTTATCCTTACTCGTTTTTAAGTTGAGCCCGGTCTTCTGTTTCTCCGTAGATGCAACATAGCTTCTGGCACGAAAATTGATCTCCGAAAGTCCGCTATACACATCTGGTCGCTGAAACAGATGTATCTCCGCTCTCTTGTCTCTGAATCCTCTCAGGTCTTTTCGTCGATCATCTCGGTGGTCATCGTTCGTTCTCATGGCAAGTAATGTGAGTAGTCATTCTGACGGATGTTCAACGCCGCCGACCGTGTTCGTATATCATCCGTGTGCTGTTTCATGGCTTCAATGGCTCAGTCCGTATCATGCAAACTCACCTCGCTTCATGTTCTTTCTATCGCCAAGCTTTCACGTGTAGGTCTCAACATCCCGTGCTGGAAGATATTGTAGTATTAAATATAAGGCCTGTAGTAGGGCGGTATCCATGCCTGTCAAGCGGTGGGAAACTTTGTCGAACACCATGAAGTTCATCTCCGCACTCAGCGTGTTGTTTTACGTATCGTGTCTCTTCTCTGGCTCGACAGCGGATTCCAATCTTTTCAAAATTCCTGCGGAGAACGCAACCCTCAGTACTAATCAGGTGTGTGAAACTGCATGAAACTTTGCGTTCCTCGCTGGTCACTACTACTTATGTGATTGCGCACGCACCATACATATTAGGCATTCGCTTTCAACTATACATCGGGGAAATATTTCGAAGAGTCGAGTTTGGGCATCACGGTTCTGCTCACACCGTACAATTGGACGTATTCCGAGTGGGGTATGATCCTAGTTGAGAATCTTGAACCGTACACGGTCGGTATTTCGCAATATACGGCAATTGTTACGCCTAATTTCGCCGGAGGTGAGCAACTCAGCACACAGTTCCAGCTCGTTGTAGTGGAGAAATATTCAGTGTACGGTGGAGTGAGTGCGGCGTTGTTCGACTAACAGTGTGGGTGTACCGCTTGGAAAGATACTGATCGTTCTTTTTGTTCACTCCAGACTGGGGACGCGTTGGCAACAGACGCAAGATACGTCTGGCTAGATTGATGATTATTGCGATGAACTGGTGGGATGAAGAGTGCCCTGCATATATTGATGCTTTGCATCTCTGACTGACACAGAGTTCGATAGTTTCATTGTGCGGATGTTCATTCGGCGTGCAGGCATACAATATTACTACGAGTGAGCTTACTTCTATAATCGGTAGTTTTAGCCTTTGATCGCCGCATCACGCACAAAAGCAATTGATACGCATCCTGATCACAAACGCCGCATTCGCCTGCAACTTAACTTCTTTACTCCTGCCGTCATGTGCAGACTTCAATCGAACTCAGGGCATTTCTCCGCTTTCGTACCTTGACCTTTTCTTTGCATTGTTTGACTTCTGTGTATCTGTCAATCCTCACGCCGAGGCGGTGTCACGAACGCCCTCTTGACGGCAATAAGCAATTCATTCTCAAAGCTCGCGACATCTTTTTGATAAGTCGTGCCAGGCGCATCTACGACAGCTCAAAGATCGGAAGTTAGAATCTGTCAAATTTGTTTTGCAGCTGTTCGGTGTTATGGGGGTCTCGTAAGGCACCTGCAGACAGCTGCAAGTCCGTTACGCAACGATGTTCAACAAGTTTCGTACTTTATCACCCACAGGTTTGGATTCGCCCTATATCAAGCCTTGCGTCTTTTATTAATGTGCCAGCCTGACACACTCTTTCGAATATCCTTGCACTCGAAGGCCGCGGCCGATCTTCTACGTGCATTTCTTCCTTCCTTTCTATCTTTGATCAAGCAGATGTATGACGGCGGCGGCCATCTGGCGACCTACAGAAGCAGTGACACCTCCCAATAATGAGGCCGGCGGGGCCAATTTCTACGATTGTCGTATCAACCGTATTGTTAAATAGCACGCTCAAACTCGTGTTTTCATCCAGTTTGATCAATTGGAGGTCGTTGCATACGGATTTTTGGACCAATAGCTAGTCGAAGCTGTGAGGAGGCGGCATCGGTCGGATACCTGCTTATTATCTTTCTTCGACTTTTTCGGGCAGCTTAAATCATTTGGGTAAGTTCTTGTAGGCTTTCGCCGCATAAACGGCTCGTCGGTCCCATCTCTTACCACGTCCATAATTGCCTGTCTTGTCATTACCTTTCCACACGTACAGGATCCTGCCGTTGCTGTTGTTCCCGACTATGAAGTACGTCGTGCTCTTGTTCCTTTCTCCTGTGCCTTGTGAGATGTCTCACACGTTCGCACGACAACGTTGGCCACACTGCCCGCAATGATCCTAACCATGATATTCCTTTTTGTTAAAATTTTCCGCAGGCCAGCCTCGCAATACTATTGTTTAAACAAATGCATCGTATTATCCTGGTCCAACAACAAGCGCACTATCAGGGTACAAATACCACGATGGCCTTCGACGCTGGTTCATTATCTTCTTTGCCGATCGCTCCATAATGCATTCTCTGCAGTTTAACGTCTCGAAGTCTATCTCCATGGGCTGTCCGACCTCGCTCGAAGGCACTTTATCCTATATCGACGATAGGACCGGCGCCGTACGCTACCGTTACAACGTCAGCAGCTCTTAGCCTCAAACTCTTAGCCTCGTTGGCGTCTTGTGTTTATTGAATCCGTTCCAGGTTATGCATCACGCGCACGCGGGCCAGACAATTGTCACCCTATGGCAGTCGATGCCCCATATTGGTCCGCAGGCGACCGCAGAGCGCAAGATTGCGACCATCTACCTTCCGGACGGTGGGTCGCGCCATGCTGTCAAGTGCGTTGGTCTCCAGGGGCTTTGCATATGCCCTCTGATACATCAGGTGCGTGTATGTGTTCATGTCAACATGCAAACTTATTAATGAGCAGTCGGAACAGTCCATGATGCAGTTTCAATGTAATGGTTGGGGCTTCGAGTGGAAGGGGGACGGCGCAAACGTATATGTAGGTCTTACTGATGTCACTGTTATGTTGTTTCACTTCACTCATATTAATGTTTGTTGAAGCTTGCGCTCGGCGGCAGGGCTATTGCGTCCATTCGGCCCTCGTCACCAAGCCAATTCCGGACTGCGGTGAGCTTGCATGATCTGGTCATCCACGTGAGTGGTCTTCATAGTCGATCATCTATTTTTTTCCGACTTTGACGGCCATAATAGAACGGAATGGGCAATGCCATTGTTGAAGAAGCCCTTGTGGCCACGGCCGTGTGCTATTACGTCAAGTTCATGAGCTTCTAGGCCTCATGAACGTCCCAGAGAATATCTCTCGTCATGACAGAAGTTGTTGTGCTCTCTTTGCGGCTTGCCTGTTCCGAGCTCTCGGTGTGTTGCGTCGTGACTTACGGTATCCTTTCTTTTCCTTCACTTTTTGGGATTGCTCCCAATGACTGGCGTGATCTGGAAAGTATTTTACAGTACATTGATTGTCAATATCAATTTAATCTTTCATGATCAATTATGAAAACCAGACTAGACCCAAAGTCATTCAAAAACCGGATCGCTGATCTAAAAATTATGGGAGTGAATCCAATGTATTCGTAGTTTACACAGGCAGCAAAGATTATCGGGAGGCGAGGAGTTCAAGCATAGCGCTTACGATAGCATCTTGGTCGTTTGACCGCAAGGGAGTACCATCATTGATACAACGTTGCAGTCGTGCGTCGAAGATGCGTCTGGAAAGCGCATGAGCAAACCGGTAAAGCAATCCATAAATAGTTAAATCACCGACCGTAGCTGATTCACAAGAGTACCGATGCGTGGCGATGCATTCAGGACCAGACGGCCGTCCTCGTTCCCAACTATCAACCCACCTCTGATATGGTTTACCCATATCGGTCCGCCGAACAGAAGAACTGCATAGGTGGGGACCTTTCTTCCCCAGTTAAGCAAATATGTTTTTCGTGCCTACGTGATGAGAGAGAAGACGCACCTGAGACGCATCCCTCACAAAGAGCTTGCTTGTCAACTGCTTGCTGAAATACGTCAAGAACGGTGACTTCCAACTGTTGTGATCAAAGAGGATACTCGAAGGGTGTAAGAAGACGCGCTCGCCCTTGATCTCGCGCAGTTTGAACTCCTTCGCCGTGTTCTCCCGTTGAACAGCGCCGCCCTCCATTCTGTCGAATTTCATTGCCGCTCCGGCACGTGCTACGTTCGGCCACGATCCTCCCAGAATGATTGCTTTGATGAGATTGTTGTTTCTGCTGTTGGCATTGAACTCATGCGCTGAAGGCGAAGACGAGAACGGGATGAATCCGAGATCGCAGAGGGCCACGAAGAGATCTTGACGCAGAGAACGGACTTCGCGGATCGTGTTGGCAGAGATGAAATTCTTGGGAGAAGATGAGCTAAAATCTTATAGTTTGCCCAATAGAAAAAGGGGTAGTCCACCTTTTCGCAGAAAGCTCTTAAAGCACCTGACCCTTTCCGCTGCATTCTCAGTTCCATCACCGCGTCGTACGCCGCAAGATCTGTGAGCAGGTCGCTATCGTCCGTCGCAAACCCGAGTCGGGCCCTAATAGTAGACATGTATGTATTTATCTTGCGTCGCTGGTTAGGAAAGGTGCCATGCAACACTTACTGTTTTGCCTCATCTCTCTTATCCACAGGGCTCAGGAAGAGGGGTTTCGACTGCAACAAAGCAGCTATAGTCAGGATTGGAGCAATACATCTGAACACTGCGCCTAGGACCAGCATCTGTGAAGATTTATGTTGTCAGAACGACTCGGAGAGGGTAAACTAATCCGTGTGAAAATGCACTTTTCCTATTTTCAAATCGACAGGCAACATAGCCATGTGTCGCCCAAGACCCGTCAATCCGTTGTTGGCGTCGATCGCACCGATCTCCTGGAGCGTCTTCCAGGCGCGATCCAGAGAAGATACGTCTGGGGGATCTATTGCACGGCGGAGGAATTCCTACAGGAACAATACAATCATTTTATTCGGAAAGTTGATCATGAACATAAAGGTACCTACCTTCACGTCCTCTTCCTCTCTAGTCACTTTGACTGACAGTGATATCGATTCTAAAGGCACCCGCAAAATCTCGGGTACTGGGAATTGCACCATCTTTTCTTCGTACGGTCGCGTGAACAGTTTATAGCAAAAGCCGGCTTGCGTACGGCCGGCACGTCCGCGACGCTGTCTGGCGGCCGCTCTCGTGACCCATGTTTCCTCTAATCTAGTAATATTTCCCGCTGGATCATAATGTATCTCCTTCACCTTTCCAGAGTCGATGACATAGACGATGTCGTTGATAGTGATGGATGTCTGTGGGGATGATACATTTTAAAATTCGATCTGAGAAATCGTCCCGGCTGACACCCGCACGCACCTCTGCTACATTGGTCGTTACGACGATTTTCCACTTCGATGTTTCCAAGAAGACCCGACGATGCTCATCACTCGTTAGGTTCGCATGCAAGGGATAGATGTTTGCATCCGTAGGGCTCATGACACTCTTGATCGCATCGATGCACTGGCGTATTTCTTCAACCCCGGGAAGGAATATGAGAATCCCGCTGGGTTTTCCCTCATTCTTGACGATATGCTCAACGATGGCAGCTATTAACTACCAAAAACAAAACAACAGGTTGAATTAGCACGCGATAATCGATTCATTTCCTGAATACCTGGTAATCAAGGCGGCCTGAATGCACAATGCTCTGCAATGCGTGGATCATGGCGTCGTCAAGGCCCCTACTTTTGAGGGCTTCACGGTCTGCTACGCTCGCTTCTTTTACGCCGCGATATGTAGATGCCGGAGGTCTGTATTGAATCCTGGGCAGCACATCTTCCAGATATCTGATTTGCTAGTCAACTCTAGGTCACTTCCAGAGAGCAGCAAACCTACACATCTGTAACCGAAAATGCTCGTCCTTGGATCGTGATGAGATGAGCACCGTGGAAATAGCGCACAAACGTTTCGTGGTTGATCGTCGCAGACATCAGGACGACCTTCAAACGAGGATGTTTGGTAAGGAGATCCTTGAGCTCTAATAACAGGAAATCCCCATCCACGGAACGCTCGTGAACCTAGAGAGATATTGAGTTTTTCTCGTTATTTCTGGACAATTGAGTGCTACCTCATCCACAAAAATGTGCGAGACATCTTTCAAGTTATCTCCTGAACTTAGGCGGCGTAGGACCACACCAGTTGTGCAGAACAGCAGCTTCGTGTATCTGCTGTGTTTACTTTCGCCGCGTGTGGCATATCCGACGGAACCATCATCCAAGCGCTCTGTAGACACACGTTCAGCAACAGAAATCGCAGATATTCGACGCGGCTGTGTGATAAGTATAGAGGTTGAAGCGCCCTTATTAGCCAGGATAAGAGCGTCGAGAATAAATTGCGGAACTGGAGGGAAAATAAATTCATATTCCATGAATGCACGAGAGAATGCCTTACGTTGGGTAGTTTTACCACAACCCGTGTCACCGACGACAACGACGACACGGTTATGATCGAGGGCAGCCAGAAATTTGTCCCGCATGTCGAAGGCCGGCAATTTTTGTCTCTTTTCAAGCATCGCTTTATACTGTAGATCCTCAGTCTCACTGGCACTCGCAATGAAAATGGAACTCACCTCCAGCATTCCGCAAATCCCTTCAAATTCTCTCCGAACCTGTTCATCAGAACGATCGTCGCTGATCTGACTTTGTGTCCGAGGTTTGCGCTTATTGGATGTCCGTGAAGGAACTGGGGACTCGTCGCTCTCAATATCTTGGACTGGCAACTGTGCACGCGGGAGAATATGCCGTAAAACCTCGTGCATGTCTGGTGGACCGTTGTCCTCGATCTTCGCCCATTCTTCTTGGATGACACGCAGACAGGCCATACAGAAACTCTCCCCAGGTTCCTGTAGTGTGCCGTCACTCGCGGTACGGAGAACCTGGGCTACTAGATGCAGGCGCACGTACGCTGAGACGGATGGGGACGTGATGTACATCGGTACATAACGTGCTCGAGGAACGCGCTCTGCCGACGAGGTGATGATGTGCAGCGTGATCGGTGCGCTGAAAAGGGGGAGGTCGACCTGTCCCGGATCAGTAACCTGCCCGCCGAACGCAGTGACTTCTTCTGCATCGATCTCGTAAGGTTCGCCCTCATCGTCAGGCCGCCAGTCGTCTCCTGCGCCAGTGAGACGCATGCCAAGTGTCGTTATCAGGCGCGTCCAGTCATCGACTAACGTGGGATCAGACGCACAAGACGCTTTGACGGCGTGGGCAGGCCACCCCGCCTCCTTGACCGCCTTGTCCTCAACCCATCGTCGCTTGAGGTCATGGTCGCCAGTATGTATGGAGGAAATAAACATGTTGGAACTGGCGCTTGGCAGAAAGCGTGGTGGCAAATCGCACTCTGGTACATGGAGGACGAGATACTCGATGCATGCATCCAATGGGGACAGTGTGCTCAGCAGATTCACCGCAACGGCGGACGGTCCAGAAAGGAGATTGATTGCATCCTGCGCCTGTGGCGGCTTGAATCCGAGAGTAACGAGCTGTTGCTGCAATGCGGGAGTATCTTCTGGCGACAACACAGTCGGTGCTGCGGGTGAAGCCGCCTCTGGATACATTGCCAGGCCCTGTGTATGTCCAAAGCATTAAACAATAGTGATATGGAGCTGTCATCATAAGCGGTACCTTTTTCACAGCGTCCTCGACTACATCGCGCAGGGAATTCGACATGAAGACTTCTGGCGCATTCGAAAATTCCCTGGTGGGACCAGAGGGTCGAGCATCGTCTTCCTGCTTCTTCTCACGCCTCGCTGCAGCCTTTGCTTGGCGTTCGTCCACTTCCCTTCGCGCGGCGAAAGGATCGGCAGCGTACTGCCACTTCAAATGCTCTGGGATATCCCTGTGTTCTGCGACAAGCTCGTTCCAATAATCTCGCGGACCAGCGGGAAGCACACGATTAAGCTGAATTCCATTGCAAAACTAAAAAAGATGAATACATCGATTAATGCACGCGAAAGCAATGCGCTCGACATGGGTTCCCACGCACACGATACAGTGCGTACGTCGCGCCCCAGTGCCGTGCCTCTATCGCCGAGGGACAGATACGGGACGGATGGGGTTCCAATCGCACAGTCTCCTTCTCACCTTTCTTGCTTACACGAGATAGAGTAATGACGAATGAAAACCCACCATCCCGTTTACGCGCGTCGACGGTTGGCTTATCCCAACCATTTCTCTGACATCTGACAAATCAATTACTTCGTACGGTAATGCACCCGCTGGACCATTCACACCTTTCGTGTAGGAGACTCAGCGGGGTCTTTGATCCAGGAGGAAACAGTGGTTTCTCCTTTGATTCTTGAACAGGCGTGGTGCTGCCAGACGATTTCGATTTAGAAGAGTCCTTTTTAGTAGACAATTGCTTCTTCGACGAGTCCTTTTCCGGAACGTCCTTCTTGGATCCATCCCTTCTTTTCGAAGACATGGAAAATAAATCTTGGTTATGATACAATGAAATCTAATAGACTCGCGAAGCCATTCGGTCGGTCCTCTTTCAATCGCACACAAGAATCGGAAATACGGATATTGTTCCTCCGTGTCGCCATTCAGGGTAATCACCGTTATGAGCCACACCACCTATGCTCGTAAATACTCCCGATCAGATTCAAATTTAGCAGAAACGCTAAGCCGGCCGTGTTTCTAGGTAGACACAACGTTATGCACTGTTGGCACAAGCACATCGCCACCAGTACCAAGAAATGCCCACGTACACGTACGTATAAATTAGGACCCCGGTCTATTGGGGGGGCCCCCTGATGTTTTGCCGGACACAAATCGTCATTTCGGCGCCGCAGGCCAGATTTTTTGCCGGACACGGACGTCGAAAATGGCGGTCAGGCTTGATCCAAATGACGGACAGGCGGCGGAGAGGGATACGAGGCTTGATTTCCTGCCGGACATGGTCAGCGCAGTGGGTGAAGTGGTCAGTGGTTATATAAATCTGGTGGGCTCTGGGTTTGCACCCGGATCCGTGGGGTGATAGTTTTTATGCTTCAATTTTGCATCAATTAAATATGAAAATTTTCTGGTCAGTGCGCGTTGTATCGTGACTTCGTACACATAGATGATGCTGCTATTCGGCGCGCTATGACGCCAACGTTGTTTCTCCAGTCTGCATTCCGCCGCGCGACTCGTTTTCCGTGTTACAGTAGAAAACTACATCATCTCTAGCTGGATATGTACAATTTTGAAAAAATTTTGAGCCTTGATCACAATGCCGGACGAGTTTTCGCGGAGCCGCCGAGCCCTAGCAAAATGCCGGACAAGTCCGCCGAAAACGCAAATTTTTGCCGGACATAGGCTTCCCGGATTGTGATCAGGCCTCCCCACCAATAGACCGGGGTCCTTATAAATTCAAGTCGACCAAAAGATTGACTGCCGTAAGTCAGGGAAATAAAGAAGGAAAGACAAGGGATACTAAATGTGAAGCCCGGGCCTGCCATGTCATTGGGGTCTTATATACGCAGGCCGCGGGGAGTCAAGTGCGAATACTTACCCCCAGGAAGCACCCACAACGTGGCACTTGACTCAGCCTTCGAAAGTCCAATGACAGGCGGGCATGGTGACATCATGCGCGTCGTGTTTTACTACTTCGGGTGGCGGCTAGCAACTACAGTACGAAGAACTCGATCGTCATAACGGATTGACTCGGACCCGCGAGAAACTCTTTGTTCCAATGCGAATATGTATTAGTTAAGTAACCACTTAAAAATACAAATGCACATCCTATATCTCATTACTTTGCTTGTACAAGAGAGCCTGATTCAAGTGTGACGACGGTCCAGCATCTGTCCAGTTACGAATGAGAGAGGTAATGTCGGGATGACTCGCGCTGCTCCGGATCGACGGGGACGGCGCGGGGGTATTCGCAGGTGTAGGGATACGCACGGGCGAGTTTTCGCGTGCACGACTAGCCTGGAATGACAGCGAGTGGTGAAAATAAGGGGGTCGGTGTGCGTTGCTCGTGGTGCTGCCGCTATGGAAAAGCTCGGGGCGCACCGCCATGCGGTACAGAACGCGTGGGCTACCTCCAGGCAATACGTCTGCCAGCGTCCGCGCTGATGTATCTGAGATGTCTGGTAATTCCGTGTCATCATCGTCCTCACTCGACGGCGGTGATGGAAGTCGGTGTTTATCTGACGAGCGCACACGCCAGCTAGCGTACGAGCGGCTGCTCTCCCTGTCACTGTCACTGATGCTGATGCTGTCGACCCGCGTGGCCGTCTCGACGCCATCACCACGCACGACCTTTGTATCGCTATTCTCTATCTCCCGCTCGAGACTACGTTCCGCACTTAGATCCAACGCGCCCATGTTCTGCGGGAGTACTTCTCGCACGAAGGCACCAATAGACTCGAACGCGCGTCGCGATGCGTCGAGGAACGGAAACATCTGGAAGATGTGCACCTGTCAATCCGGGTAGATGTCAGCCGATTCGCACAGTAGTAGGCGGCAGGAAGAGATGCATACAGCGTCTTGATACAGCTCAAGTCGTACATCAACACCCGCGCTTCGTGCTTTGTGTGCAAGCAGCGTGATCTCGTCGCGGAGGACCTCAGCGTCGCCACACTGCACGAGAAGAGGGGGCAGACCAGTAAAATCACCAAATAAGGGGCTGGCATACGGGTGCGCGATGTACGCGTCCACATTGCCGCCCAGATAGCACGTAATGGGATTCATATGGCTGTTTGGGTCCGGTATTGGGACGACGTCGTAGTCTGCATTTGTGTCCCAAGATGCACAACTGAGCGTGAGATCTATGACATCGCATCATAATGAGATGTATGCAGTGTCAAATTGTATACGCACCGACCCAGGGGCTCATCAAGATGCCGCCGGAAGGAAGGGGGTATTTATTATCTCGGAGATACATCAACAACGCCACCGCCAATCCCCCTCCGGCGCTGTCGCCAGCAACGACGATGTTCTCCGGGGGGATATGCAAGTCATCGACTAATCGAAAGTAAGCGGACACGACGTCGTGCAAAGGTCCGGGGAATCTTGTTTCTGGCGCAAGTCGGTAATCGAGAGCTGAAACGAGATATAAGAAAGAACACAAAAGTCAACTGTGACGACGGACCAAAAACGCGAGCGTCCGAATGCTTCGCGAGAGGTATTGTCAGGAGACGCTGAGCAGCGGCACTTGACACATAATAAGCACCTGTGATTGTACTTCAGCCGACGACATTTTAGGTCGCGTGAGTGTGGATATTCACCGCCGTGAACGTAAAGCACGACCTGCTCTTTCTTTGCGGGCTTACTCCAATTTTCCGTGCGTGCAGTTTTCCACTCGCTCTGGAGGCGGTGCCATGTATGCTTCCCGACGATCCACTCGCCCGAGAGCAACCGCTCACCGGTTTCGGTCATATCGAGCTCACTAAGTATGCCACGCAAATGCCGAGATTTCACGCGAAATGTCACGGGAGTGACTAGTGCATCGGAAGGTAGTGGCATGAGGCCACCAATGCTAGCAATTGCGCGAACAAAACCCTTGGCGGAAAATTGAATTTCAGCGAGCTACCAGAAGGAAGGATAAGCAGGTTACATACAAGATCAAAGAGGGCAGCGTGATGGCCAGCGCCGCGCATGAAGCTGGTGATGAGGGTCATTTCGATACCCCATGATTTCCGTCGGGGCCCCCATATGGTGTGTGCCAGGACGTCGCCTGTCATCTGCGTCGCTGCGATCGATGGGTCGGCATGCATTAGCAGGGGGGGGGGACTCGAAGTATGAAGTGATGGTTACCTTTGACCGTGAGTGCAAGACCGTATTTCCAAAGCTGCCACACACGAAGTGGCTGGCGCTGCAGCTCTCGTAGATCCGATGGCAAGCGAGACGAAGGCGGAATCACGCCAGGCGTGCTATAGTGTGCTAAGCAGGCAGAAGCTAGTATCGCCTCCGCCGCCGCACTTGTATTGGGGGTCGGCACTTCGACGTCGTCGGGATCGGCGTCGTCATACTTGGGCTGATGCCAAAGCCAATCCATGGACTCGATGGAGATTAGATTCGAACTGAAGGGATATACGGTGTACGAAGATATCGAAAGAGAGTTAGAGGGCGAATTATAAGCAAATCGAGTGCGAATCAGAAGAGAAAAATGCGGATGGAGGCATGAGGATGGTGGGGGACAAGCGCGAGTCCCATGGCCCAGTACTGGAGCGGACCAAGCACTGGCAGCTCTTATATCTTATCTAATGGTCACGCGCGCCGATCCGTACAATGTCGTCATCTTTCAGCTAGCACATCATTTTTTTCCCTTTATTTGGCATTCGAAAACAGACAAACAACGACTGCAAAGCAAAACATACATGGGTCGGTGAGCTCGAGAGAGAGAGAGAACCGGCGGTAACACGAGGTATGGGACAGCGCCAGAAGACTCGAGAGGTACACATATGGGATGCGGGGAAGGGTCTGGCCCCGCGGGGTAGCGTGGGGCGTGGGGCAGCCTAAACGAGATGAAGCCATCTCAGTGGACACATGACTCCTGACCCACATATATCAATTGCTCCTCCGCAGTCCTATTCATTTCAATTCATCCGAATAGCCGAATAGAGGATTGTCGGTCCCACGGCAGAAGAAATAATCGATGAGAGGGCCAAGCGAATTGCGCATGTACTGCCTTGGCTAACTAAATGGTCAAGCTAGATAAGCACAGGGAGATAGTAACACATTTGTGTTCACGCACATGCACAAGAAACTCGCGTCGCAAAATTGAATCGTCCTCTCAACTGGGAAGCTCTATTATTTAGAACATTGGCCAAGCAAGCTCAGCGAAGTCAGGAAACACAGTCTCTGGCCGGGAAAACAAAGTAAACAAATGCTTGCTAAATCGGATAGTTCAAAATATCAACGTACCGCAATCGAAAAGCGCTGTCCGGCTCAACCCCGGCGACGAAAAGGGAGGATGCCTAGTTGGCTGGTCTGAGTGTCAACAATTGGATCCGGCGGATCAATCGGGATGTCGAAATGCTGGTCAATTATGAGAGTGAGAGACCTTTCTATCGCAAGGTAATATCGCAAGGTAATTCGGCCATCGCTCTTTTATTTAGAACATTAGCCAAGCAAGCTCAGTGAAGTCAGGAAACAGTCTCTGGCCGGGAAAAGAAGGTAAACAAATGCTTGCTAAATCGGATAGTCCAAAATATCAACGTACCGCAATCGAAAAGCCTTCCACCAAACATGCTGTCCAGCCCAACCCCGGCGACGAAAAGGGAGGATGCCAAGTTGGCTGGTGTGAGTGTCAAGATGTGAAGACGAGGCATGACAGACATGATGTTTGCAAGTGTCTTCCAAGCCGCGACGGGATCCATGATTAGGCAAGGGATCTCGAGACTCATCGTGTCGAGAAGAACGTTGAGCCAAATGAACAGCGACTCCTGTGCTGACCAGTAGTCATAATGCACTGTGACATTCGGAATTGTGCACCTCGAACACTGCATAAGCTCATCTATGCAATCGTCGTTCACCTTCAGCGCTCAGTACTCAGCGCTCAGCACTCAGTACGTCAATATATCCTCCAGAAGCCCCGAAAGTCTACGAGCAAACACGGCTAGCAGGCAAATAACTGAAACATTGTTCCGTAGGTGCAAAAGTAACGTTTTCATCGCACGGATGAGCTTGCGGCCTTACTTCCCTGAATACATCCCTACAGACCAATGCGAATGGATAGACTGTGTGCAAGACTACTTCGACTGGACGGAAAAGGAACACAAGCGTCGAGGACAACAATGGCTAGAAGTATATGCCTAAGAACAATGATTTATGGGCACATAACACTGCATTAGTCACACACCCGCATAAATCTTGATACAACCGAGGCGACGCGATGGACGACTTTAAGTTTATATAATTAACACGTACGGTCGTCGACGGGGCACCTGTTTCTCGAAACCGATATGCGTCACGCGACTTGACAAATCGGTGCAGCGACATAGTCGTACTGCACAAAAGGTTTGAAGAGTCTGGAGGAGAATTTCGGAGAAGTTCGGACATCAGCACTGACAAGTGAGCATGCTTAAACGGGCATAAACCAGATACAATGTACAGTGATCGGAATACACGGTCCACAGTGACCAGTAGCAAGGGACACAACAAAATTATATATATCGAACCTCTTAGTAGTCGTCTCCTCTGCTGACCACTTCCTTACATGTCGGTCTCAAGAGGATCGTGTGCTCCTAAGCGCCACCGCAAGATAGTCAGCTAATAGAAAGTAATGATCGGTGAAAGCGATACTGACAAACTGTGCTGTCATGGAACCCCGTTGGTCGCACAGTGGCGGATAGCTCTGAACAATGCCTTGGCTAACTAGATGGTTAAGCTAGCACAGTAGATATGAGCGCAAGGAGATTATAGATTCAGTAGCATGAACAACTAACCGCTAGCAGGTGTTTCTCCTCGCCCACGCGATCGAGATAACGCCGACAGAACGGCAATGTGCCGAACGTGTTGTTGATAGTGTTCAGCAGAGACCTTGCCGAGTTTAACCTGCGGGGAAATCGTTGTCGTGCTGCCCAATCAATATATGCTGAGAGACACATACCTGAGAGGAACGTGCGGGGCATCATGAATGCGTGCAAAATGGGAACAGTCACCCTGCTCGACGACACGCCCGCGCCCTGTCGATCCGAAGGTCTCGATAGCGAAATAGTCGCCTTCTTCCATCCTCGTCTGGTCATCGTTTTTCACAAGCATCACCGACTTCTTGCCGTGAATCTGGTACGGATGGATTGTATGACCGCTCAGATTTGAGATTGGTTTCACTTTTGGGAGGAGAGGAACTCAACACTCGTCATCGCCAACATAATTATGAGCAACGAACCTGGGTAAACCTTGCCACCGATTTCGACCTCATACGACTCCATTGTTTCTTGGATGTATCCCGCGAGCTCGCCTAGGCGTACGTCGATGCCTGCTTCCTGAGAGAAGTTCCAGATATCCAGGGATCGGCGAAACGAGAATTACATACCCGAATGCCCGTGTCTGTTGCAGCACGAACCGCCTCGAGGAGCTTGTCATACGTGTGGTCGAATGCCATGGTGAACGCAGAATCGACGATGCGCCCGCGAACGTGCACCCCGAAATCGACTTTCATAATGTCGCCCTGTTGCAGAACTACATAATAACGGTCAACAAAAGAAGGTTGGCGGGAATAATATATGGTGCTGACCGATTTTATCACCAGGATTTGGTGTATAATGCGCTGCACAATGGTTCAGGCTGAGGCCCGTTGGGAAGCCGACGCCAGATTCGAAGCCATTCTCCTCCACGAGCGCGCGCGTCCCGTCTTCAATGAAGTTCGCAATCTCCGTCATCGTCATGCCCGGGCGAACATGCTTCTGCACACTCTTGCGCACGAGCCGATGCACCTCCGCGGCGCGCCGAATGTTCTGATACGTTTCATCTGGGTCTTCATTCGTAAGCTTCTCGTTGTACTTCGCCTCTGCGGAGGTTAAACGGTATGCATTACTGGACAATCAAAGTTAATCTTATCATCGGAGGAAACTGCAGCACTCACTCGTCTTTGTACAGCTGAATCTCGCCTTCCGGGTAGATACCATGATGGAAGAATTTCGTGAGGCCGACGCGGGGCGGGTCGGTCTGTTGTGGCTTTTTCTTCTTCGATTTCTTCTTTTTCTTCTTCTTTTTGAGGCTGTCTACTGCACACATGCACCGCTCGAATCCAGGAGCACGAGATTGTTTCAAATCAATCCACTCACCAACAGCGTCGCCACCGACTTCGTGAACATCCTCCTCCGCACTTTCATCCTCGGGAAGGAGGCCATCATCGTGCACCTCCTTGCTGTCAACTTTCTGCAACATTTCTGTAGCTGTCGCTTCCACCGCCGCCATCGAAACGAGACTGGGTCGAGGTAGGAAAAGCTATTGGTGATGAGCACAACCAAGCACTGCCAGTGCAACGGACGGCAACGATGGCGAAGGACCGATCAAGATGTGATCGGTAAATGGATTACGTTATTTGACGCGTTGGCCGTGCCCAAAATATTCTTTCCGGCACAAGCTATCATAACTAAGTACGGCGAAATGGCCGAGCGGTGTAATGTGCCAGGTAAGGAAACCAACTCGCCTTCTATGGGGTCTTTCTGGACGTAAATTTGAATAGTGCCATGGAGGTCATTTCAAGTTTGCTTTGTCTTTGTTTAATCTTTGTTGCAGAAGGTCAGTAGTACAACAATGAAAAGAATTCCAAGGATTAGAGGCAATTGTAGACAAGGTAGGAAGTTAAGAGACTTTGTGCACAAGAAATACGAACACGAGAGCAGTAGTCTGCATCGGGACTTCATACAATGTTACGTAATATCCACTGATACTAAGGTAGATTCGAAACGCATTCGACAACATCACATGATTATAGCGTTACTTTGCGTGACATTTCATCGCCTACAGTACTGCACTCGCAATTTTGCGATTCACGAAAAAACGCTCCATCAGATTCGAGATAAGGTGTTTATCTCGAATCTGATGGAGCGTTTTTTCGTGAATCGCAAAATTGTGAGTGCAGTACTGTAGGCGATGAGAACCTCTGCTGTCATCATTGCCGAGAATGAATGACTTCTCAGTGGCTGTCACGGCTGGTCACGCATCATGTGATGTTGTCGAATGTGTTTCGAATCTGCCTTATGAAGCGAGTTCTGGTGATTCGATTCGTGAGAACAACCATTCACACAGTTGACATAAAGAATATGAAGTCATATGCTTCATGTGCAACGTGTGAGAGACCTGTCATGATTGCCAGACGGATACAACATCAGAACTGCAAGGAAGCTTCCAGCATGCTACCTCCGTCCACCTTGATAGTCTCTCCAGTTATAAATCCGCATCTGCTCCAACAATTAGCTCACAGAAAATGGTAAGAAATAGATGGTGGACCCACTTCATAAGGAACAGATATGCCTCCGCAATCTTCAATAGCAGGTTAGTTTCGCATATCAAGCGCAATACCAGTTTCATGATGTACCTCATCTGCAGTGCCCACGTGTCCGACGAGATGGTTCTTGTCTAGTCCCCTCATGAACTTCTCACGTCCGCCAGGTAGAGGAATACGGTCAAAAAGCTGAATTATAGGCAGTATATCATATGACGTCACAACTTCGTGCGGTGAGCGATGTAGATCAACTTGCCTCTGTATCAACCTGGAGAAAAATATCAATATTCAAGAGAATTGAGAGAAAACACGTGAAAGATGGACGCACAACTCCTGGACATACGACATTCACACGAATGGGCGCGAGTTCCACAGCCAAAGAACGAGTTGCTGCGTCTAACGCTCCGACAGGGCCGATATTCAGTGTCCATTTTTTAACAGGATGGAACAACGTCGCGCCTTCGTCCCCTCGCGTCAGCTGTGGGTTTTCAAGGCAACAGAGATGTAAAACATACCGATAGTGAAAGTAATGGAACCGCCGGGTTTGATCTGAGCGCTTTGTGCCGCTTGAAGCGAGGACCAGTATCGCTCGTCCATTGGTGCTGACCATCCCGTCGGCGTTCCCGACATATAACATTAGCAAATGGACATACATCGCACTTTTTCCGACGACAGATCCAATTCCTTGAAATCAGCCTGGACAAAGCCTCCACCGTAAGTGAGTACGAGGTGGTCGATTTCGCCTAGTTCAGCGAAAAGAGCCTTGATAGCCGTATGATTGGTCACATCGATAACACGGCTGTCGACGCGTCCCTCTGCAGATGAGGCAGTCTCCGTTGTATATCGTGTCTTGAGCCGTTCAAGTGCATTCGCGACACGATCCTGGGACGAAGACGCGATGACGACGCGTTCAGCGTTGGCTTTGAGGCTGCCCAGTGCAACAGCAAAGCCGATGCCAGATGAGCCGCCGATAACGAGCACCGTTTTGCCAGAGAGTGTCGACATGATGAAGGGCAATATAGGAGGAATACGAACAAGTGGCACAGATATATATATAGAAATCGGCCGCGCTGAGTAAGCATCATTCCAACATAAGTCAGCATCGCTCAAAAGGTTCAAAAGGTGCAAATATTCGATGCTTTGGGAGCAAGTTGTCTGAGGTTGTCTGCGGCCGCCGCGCTAACGTGGTCACACGGCAACGCCACAAGATCTGTGAAGCCATGAAAATGATCGCATCAATCAGATCGGCCTTACGAAGGTTTCTCACGATCGCCGTCCTCGGGTGTGATCAACGCCGCCGAGATCACCATCTTAAGTTTCTATTTGATCCTTATTTATCCTGTTCTTCATATCTTTTGCGTGATGTATAAGCGTATCGACAGAAAATACAAGAAGCGACAAGAAGAAGAGGAGCTGGGGCTCGACGACGACTTGAAGGAGGTCCTCGGCATGCATGATACTGATTCAGACGAATCTGAGAGCGACGGCGACGAAACAGATTCGAATGCTGCTGGGGCTTCTGAAAATGAGGAAGATGATGTGTTTGAGGATGGTGAAGCCAGTGGTGGCAACGTCGATGGCGATGAACAGAACAGTGATTTGGATTCTGATACGGATTCAAATCTGCGGAGTGGCGTATCGGTGAAGGACGCGCTCTCAAATCCCATCCACGATG
Organism: Fistulina hepatica ATCC 64428; assembly: GCA_000934395.1. NCBI lineage: Eukaryota > Fungi > Basidiomycota > Agaricomycetes > Agaricales > Fistulinaceae > Fistulina > Fistulina hepatica. The sequence continues at coordinate 139,749 of KN881646.1, read as the reverse complement.
CTTCCGATGAGAGCGAATCTCAGTGTTGCCTTCTGTGCCCTCGTAAGGTGCTTAAAGGCGCAGAAATGGTTAACCTACATCTGAAATCTCACGTATGTCCTCTCTTCATTGCTCGAAAAGTTCCTCCCTCTTGTGTCTAACACAATACATCGTCCGTTAAGGCGCACACAAGAAGGGCCAAACAAATCACGAAGCTTGTCGAGGATCATGCAAAAGTGACGCTCGAGGCCGATATTTTCGCTGTGATAGCGTTGCGCGACAAGGCTGCAGCCGAAGTAGGAAATCATATGTCCACACAGGAGCACGTTGACCATGTGAGCACATCTGTTATATTACTTCCTTTTTGAAGGGTCGACCGTCTGGTCTATTGAAGGCCGTTGTAAAAAGCCGCCGAAAGCAGCGGCGAGAGGCCGTCCTTGCCAAGAGAAAAATCCTCAGGGAGCGTGCTGCTGCGAAAAAGCGCATCCATGGAGCACGGGAAGAGAAGAAAAAGGCTTCAGGATCAGGAAAGGACGAATCAAGCGCCAAGGTGAGGGAAGTTTCCGAGGAAGATTTGGATAGTCCAAATTGATTCGGACCACCCAGGAAAAGACAACGAAAGATGCAAAACTGTACTCGGTGCGAGATAAACCTTCAGCTTCGGTCCCAGCGAAACGGTCGGTCGCAGAAGCAAGGGCGCAGATGTCAAAAACGAAGAGCTCTACGCGGAAAGCAACACCTCCATTATCTTCGGCGCCAGCACAGGAGAGTCAAATCGAAGAACGTCCACGGAAAAAGAAACGACCAATTGTGAAGCCTTGATATTCTGAGTCTCCCTTTTCTTGGATGTCCATTACATGTTGGTCTACCCGTATGTTGTTTTATCGCCTGCTATGACGTCGTCTTTGTCCTGAACTCGCATTTGCTGCCGTGTCCTGCCTACTCTTGCCGACTCATTGTTGACGCTGATCGCAGGGAAGAAGCAACTTGAAAGCTCTTGGAAGCCGTTCTATATCTGATTCTCACCTTCAACTCTGTCTAACGTGTTCTAGAAACTTTACGGAGAGATATACGACTTGACAGGCTTACAGATTCGGATACGTCGTACCTCGCATAAGTATCCTCTTTTCATTCTCGCGTCGGTGAATTCCCATCCGTCGTTCTGCATTGCACCCGCGTCTCTGAAGATCTCGTCCATTATATCCGCGCCTATATTCGTACATGGCAGGAGGCCACAGGAGGCCACCAGAGGCCACCCCGTTTTTTTTTTTACTTCCGCCAGTGATACTGCTTGTCTGCATGGAGCGATCCGCACTCAAGTAACTAAGTACGCTTTCTCGGGCAATGCTTTGACGACGGAGGTACCTTATCACTTTGCATGAGTTGATGGTCTCAAGTACTCCTCAAGTACTCTCTTTCTCTCTCTCTCTGCCAGTCTCTACCAGTCTTTACTCTGCCTGGTCTTCTGCCTGGTCTTCTAACAACTGCATCCTTGTCGACATATTTGAATTGTTTATACTGGGCGCCCTTGCCTTCGTGGTTCTCCCATTGAATGGTCTGCTTTGTCATCTACTTCTCGACCTTTCTCGACCTGCATATTCGGGCGTTTCGACGCTGTTCGTTGTACATGTCTCTCGTTGCTACGCTTCTGATCTCCAATGTTTGACTACTGTTTCCTCCCTCCGTTGAATCGGCTAGCGGGGCCACTCATGTGCATGATGCATGACCGACCGTCGTCAATCAAACTGTAATCTTAGTCTGCTGCGGTCTGGTAGTACAACAGGGCGATCTCTCCAAGCCACCAATTGACTGATGTAGCTACCATATATGCATCTTCTCAATGACTCTCATGTCGACATCCAGACTCACTTACTTTTGTCTCTTGTTCTGAGTGTTCAGTTGTTGCAGTACTTTGTCCATCCGAAAGCATCTGACGATACCAATGACCATTCTCAGCCCAAATCATCTGCTGGAGCAGACTATCTTGGACTTCACAACAGCAACGACTCGTGCCTCACTTGAAGGCGTCGAGAATCAACGGAAGACTGCATCGCTCGCACTCCAGTTCTTCGGCTCTCTCCTGGATGAGTCGAACCCTGCAGAAAAAGAAAAACTAACACTCTTCAAGGACTGTCTACATGCACTAGATGGTACGCTCAGTTGCGCTCCCATAAACGTACATTCTGAATTTAACTTCAGACAGTAGCCTTCGTCCTGGTGTCCTCACGAGACTAGGTCCATACGAGCCGCAGCCGCACTCTGTGTTGGCATCGACTAAACCGCGCACGGAATTCACTCACTTGTCTACAGTGCAGCAGGTTCTACAACTTGCAGACCTACTTGACATTATTCTGTCCTTCGTGGACAGCACCAAGATGCTTCATGCGATATACGCTGGTCTCGCGCACCATCCACCGGTCGGCGCAGGCACGTCTCTGGTCATATCCTCGTGATCTCAACACGATCGAACTGCAGGTCTCCTTCGCGTTCGGCGCGTCCATCTCTGGGGCTCTCAGCGAGCCGCTTGGTCTACACGTCAAACGCTTGCACATACGTCGTCTGCTCACAGGTGCAAACGACCGGCTGCTAGTCAAAATAGCGCAACTGTGCCCGCACGCTGAGGACGTGAGGCTGCTCTGGGGTGACATCCGCGAACACTCCAGCGAGATGGCGACTATCACCCCCGAATTACTGTTCACTCTTGATTCCTTTCTCTCTGCCTTTCCGCACTGCACAAATCTTTCTCTTTTGAACTATTGCTATGCCCCTCTTGACTTCATGCCAACTTTTTCGCCGAATGCGCACGTCTCGTTCACGCGGCTCCGTTCGTTGCGTATAGAGGGCTTTTCATTTTACCGCCCGATCGTCATGCGCGGTGTACGCGAGGGCGGCGTGCTACGGCACCTTGACATCGGGTTGGACACGATCGAGGAGGAGGAAAGCATGCTTGGTTTCGCGACGCATCTCCCCCAGCTCATGTCACTCCGTATTCTTACTTATATTGTCAGTGAGATCGACCTGGAGGCGCTTCGTGGATTTGTGGAGGGAAGTCCCTTGTTGGAGGACGTCACCATCAGTAATGTCGTCGTCCCGGGCCCCGAGTTCATCACGGAAGTCGTATCGCTGTTTGTCAGTTTCCTTGCGCTGCGCGCGTTCTCGCACGCTCTGCCGGTGGAGGAAGTTGACCTGCGACACATTGCTGCCTGTGCATGTCCGCTTGAACGTTTGAGTCTGAACGCCTGGGTGGACGCCGGAGTCGAAGGTGTTGACGACGCTCTGTGCGAACTGATTAATGCCAAACGTGCAACGTTGCGTGAACTGTGGATTGACTTTGAGACCTCAGAAGGTCCCACCTACTCGTTCGTACCGTCGATGAGGCTCATCGAATCTCTGTCTGGCTGCCCGGCTCTGGAGATGATGTGCATCGACTGCAATGGGCCACCGTCTGACGCTTCAGCGGCGTTGGATGCTCTGCTCAAGAACTGCCTCGAGCTGTGCATCTCACTGCAGCTTAGCGTGCTCATGCGCGGACACGCTATGTATGAAACGGTGTTCAACAAAGTAAATGGTCAGTAAGCCAGTTTCTAATGGTTATGATAGATACAATGCTCTAGTTAATTGAAGGGTGCAAAGAATAGTGTCTGTGGTTATCTTGTTGATTTATGTACAGATACCAAAATCCGGCTGCAAGTTTGCTCATTGTTTTGCAAAGAATCAGGATATCTTATGTCGGCACAGCAAATGCATCATTGAAAAACTCGGTCTCCTTTCTCTGGCCCAGAGACGTGATACTGCCCACGATGATCTACAAACCTATGAACGGCAGTTTTCATTGTGTGGCGCAAAGGCATTGGTATCATACTATCCCCTCGCATTGATTTTTCTTTACTGTGCCATCCAATCTTTCAATCACCGGCGTTGCTTTGTACACCGCCTCACTTGTCCGACTCCCACACACGAGTTGGTAGAGGTCGAGCGATTCCGGTCGCAACGACATGAAACGAGAGGCTGTATCTAATTCCTAATTGTTCTGGTGTAAACTTGAGAATACCATGTCTGTGACATATTCTGTGGATGACATTGTCGTCTTCCAAATCGCGTTTTTTGTAACTTCTATAATTGGTATTTTTGAAAATCTATGTCCGCGGCCGGACTCATCTGCAGAAGCGGAAGCAAAAGGTAGCAGCACACTTCAATTTTACCACGTCCAATGTGCCGTTGAGCATTTCAAAGCTTGTAGTGTGTGCTGGCCTGTTCGTCGTCGCCGTCGTTTCTGCTATCCTACTATCTGAACTAATAACTTCCATGCACACTCCAGATAATGTTTGCCGTTTTGCGCACGGCGTCTTCGTCGGTCTCGCGAGCCAGAGGAGGCGCCCGCGTTCTCCGAAATACACGATGCATGTCTGAAGTGAAGCCGCCGTCCAACTCGAAGTCGTCCTCTGAAAGATCATCTGGAAAAGATGCGAGCCCGTCTTCATCGTCATCTGCATCGTCCGGCTCAGAAAAGCCTGAACACAATGAGTCACCAAGGGCGGACGCGGAGGGCACGTCGTCTGAGCCACCGGAACCGTCAAACGTTCCTCCGACGTTCCCCAGTCTCGATATCATGCCCATAGAGCCTGATGATGAGCGGGGTGGCCAACGACCGCGGGTGAGGGCCACAGCGCAGTCGTCAAGTCAGGGAAGCGGTGTCATGTCGTATTTGCTCGGTGCCGGGATGCTCGTTGGTGCGGGGTATTACCTATCAAAGTCTGGGCGCGATTGGACAGAAGAGGAGCTGAAGTCGATGCGGGTGACGCGTGAACAGGCGCCAACGAGCTGGTGGGGACGGGCGGCAGCACGGACGACAGGCATGTTTGACTGGTTCATCAAACCGGCATGGGACGACCTGCTTCCTCCAAAAGAATCGATTCCTTTCAGCAATGAACGCCCGTACACGTTGGTCCTCTCGCTCGACGACTTGCTGGTGAGCTCTGTCTGGGATCGCCAAAACGGCTGGCGCACCGCCAAGCGTCCGGGCGTAGACTATTTCTTGCGGTATCTCTCCCAGTTCTACGAAATCGTCATTTTCACCTCGCAGAACTCATACACCGCTGAGCCCATCTTAGAAGCACTCGATCGATACATGTTTTACATTTCCTTCCGCCTCTTCCGTGAGAGCACGCACACTATTGGTAGCAAGGTCGTCAAAGACCTCTCATACCTCAACCGCGACCTCTCCAAGGTCATCGTCATCGACACGCACCCTGACCATGTATCCGCCCAGCCCGAAAATGCTATCCTCCTCCCCAAGTGGAAAGTCGGCCAAGACGATCCAGAGAGCGACGGCGGGCTCGTCGCGTTCATCCCTTTCCTCGAGTCCATCGCCATCTATCGCGTGCCCGACGTGCGTCCGCTTTTGAAGGCATACGAGGGCAAGGACATCCCGCTCGAGTACGCGAAGATGGAGGCCGCCGACAAGCAGCGCCACCTCGAAAAGTGGGCAAAGGACCCGCGTAGTCGGCCCAAGACGGGGCACAACCTCGCGCACTGGGCCGGGCTCGACATCAGCAAAACGGGCGAGCGCGCGACCGCTGCGCCGCCGAACGTGCCGCTCACATACCTCGAGGCGAAGCGGCGTGAGGCGCAGCTCCGCTATCTCGATGACCTCAAATTCGTCGAGGCGAACTCGGCGAAGCTTGAGAAACTCCGCGAGGAGGACCGCCAGGCGGCTATGGCCGACGTCCCCGGCAGCTTGCTTGATGTCGTTAGCCGCATGCGGAGCGGCACACCTCCGCCTGGCTCACCAAACGCGGAGACGACATCTGAAAAATCGCCTGAAAAAGCATCTTCACCACCATCACCACCATCATAGTGCGGGATGTGTGATACGCAAGGGGGTCCTTTTTTTTTCATACCTCCAGTTGTGGTCGGGATATTTTACAATGACATATACTAATGCACAATACATGTCATCATCGTAGACTGTATTTATTGTCAATGTCACAATTCACACACCTCGACTCACGCCTGCACCGAGCTGTCTTCCTTGAGTCCATCTTATTAAAGTAAGCTGTCCTTGTTTCTTCAATATTTGCGTAACTAGCCACGCAATGTCCTTGTGTTGTTACGACGCACCCTTATCAGTGCCAGCCGCATACTATCTGAAACTGGTTTTACTTGCAAGTAAGCCCATCTAATGTACAGAACATGCAGCAATGTCGGGGTGCGAAAAAGAAAACAGGAGCGGTACTGTACGCACCATGTACAAGTATGCACATACCGCAGTCTATGAAAGAGGAAAATAGGGAAAGCTCGAAAAAATGGAATTTTTTACACATGTACATGATACAAAGAATGGAGATATAAATAAATTATGGAAACCAAGAATCGACAAGCAACAGAAACGGATGAATGTATGTATATAGAGGATGTGAAACGGAAATGCAGGATGGATACAAGAAAACAACATCAAACAAGGTCGTAAGATCAACATATGCACAAATGCATGTCCGTGTGTGATACATACAGTACCCAGCAACGGCCTACGCAGTCGTGAAGTCGTGAATGCATTTGAATGACAAGACGTATCATGAGTGACAGCAATGGAGAAAAACACGTATGTTTCAAAACCAGTAACAGTCGGCTGCTGCGTGTATGGAAGGAATTGGTCAAAGAAGTTGGTAACTCCGTGCAAATGGATATGAAGGTAATTGAAACAAAGCCACAGGTTTATCGCACTAGCGCAAGGACAATGCAACGACCGCCATGGCGGTGATTTAGCGGCCTCGCAAGAAAAAGACTGCATTCTCCTGCGCTCGGTCACATTTGGCCGCAATTCGTGACGAAATGTCCACTGCCTGCTGCACCAGAGGACGCGCTGGCGACGAGTCCGGGGTGTTGGCCAACAGATCTAGAAAATATATAACTCATCAGAAGAATGAAGCGAAAGAAGACCAGGTCTACAAACCTCGATATAATAGCACGTATCGCATAACGCGCTGAGTAGGCAAGATAGCCAACTCGCGCACCGTCGGATTTCGACGCTTGTCATCCTGGACCGAGTGACTGCTCCTCTGCGGTGTGAGCTGAGACGACATATTCCGCCTGCAGGAGGACTTGTGGCCGTGACCGTGACCGGCCGAACTAGATTCACTGGACGGAACATCGTGCTCCTCAACGATGACACGGTCCCCATTATCTTCCGACTGCTTGCTATCCTTCCCCAGGCTTAGGCGCACACGGCGTATCAGCTCTTTCTCGCTCGATGCCCGCGCCGGTGTCAGCACCTTGCTGAGACGGCGGGTAGGTCGAGGCTCACGACCTGTAAACCAGGTGCCGACTGCCCCACACCAGCGTGTGTACGCCCCCTCAACACTGTCTTGCATGGCGATGAATGCAGCGCAGACAATCTCGACCGACACTACGCGCTGCTCTGCGACCGTGTATGGGATGTCCATAATCTTGATCATTCCTTCGCTTACCGCGACAATTTCCTGCACATATGCACGCATGAGTGGCGGCGGCGGCGTTTGCGTGCATCTTGGCCGAAGCAACAACCGCAATAACGCGAGATAATGCTTTTCTGTGTCCAGGAACTCCGCAGTCACGTGTTGACTGCGAGACCAGAGAGAATGTTGACGGTGATGATGATCATGCGAAGTAGAGCGAGAGGGCGCTGAGTGCGACTGATCAGATGCTGAGGGGGACTCAACATATGGTGATGGTGTCGACATGTTCGTAGACGAGTCTCTATCGTTAGGACAAGTTGTTTTTGAAGACGTTGGGAATCCGCTAGCGGCGCTCGCTGGTGGTACTGGTAGGCTGCCACCAAGCGACAAACGACAGTGGTCGACCGACGGCTGTGGCTGAGTAGGCAAACTTGACGAGGCTACAACGTCTATCGACTGGCTCTGTGCACTCTCTAATGATGCATTACGAATAATATCGATGGGAATAGGGGGCAAATCCATATCGCGGTCTGGCAATGCGACGAACGTCAAAGCATAATTCGGTTCAAAGGGCGAGCAGCTTGGGATGATGGCAGTATCCCAACCGTCGCGGTCATCGTCATCGTCGAGTGTGAACTTCTTTCGCGGTACGTCCTCGCGCTGGTCGTTGTAGCCGTCGTCGTCGTCAGAAAAGGTGCTTGCAAGGGGAGTGTATCCACAACCATGCCCATCTCCGGCAACGAAGCATTCGTTCTGCAAGAATAAACGAATGAGAGAGCGTATTCATCTCGTCAAACATCGCCATGTAAGTACCTGAATATGGCGACGGCGCACGGTAAGCCGCTTCTGCAAAAGCGTCGCCGAGCGTGTCAGCGATGAAAACGGACGCATCAAACACCAAGAAACAAGAAAAAATCAGCAACAGAAGGCCCACAGCCGCTTAAGAACAGTGGGAGTGGGAACCAGAAACGTATGCATCCCTGCATGTTTTGAGCATCATTGCGAGTAGAACTTGTGACGAATTTTCGAGGCTGGATGGTGGGGTACATTCTGGTACGTTGTCAAATGTCAAATGGAAAAGTGTGGCAGCCGCTACCGCGGGCACACTACGGATGACGAAGATTGAAGATAACCATGACGTCGCTATGACGGAAAGAGTATAGATAACATTACAACGCCAAGGGCACAGACGGATATATAGAAACGCCGAAAAACACCGAACACATCAACACAAGATATTTACTCACCGTCGGCATCGATATATCCTCATCGCGAACGGCGGACTTTGATCGAGCGGGAGGCTCAGGAAGTGGACGTGAATGGATCTGCTCAATCAATCTCAGTTAACGCAACCAAGAAAAAAAAACAGCGAAAATTTCGATTCACTTCGTCTTCTGTCTCCGGCCGTTCCCCTATAGTGCTCACTAGACTCTTTTGACGCGACAATGTCTTGCCGGGAGGGAAAAGCGCGCCAGGCGTCATAGGAAAGTTGGTCGCCATGTTTGGCAATGTTGAAACCGTACTTGCCGACGCTGATCGCGAAAATGCACCGGGTGCCGACGTCCGTGGAAGGATGTCATTGACAGACGACATCGATAACGCCGGCGGTCGTCTCTTGAGTGTCGATTGCACGATTTGAGATGTCAGTTCTGACCGATGCATCTTCGACAAATCGTTTGGTGCACTCGGCGCAGCAAGCAGATCTGTTCAGGCCGAGGTCAATTTTTAACGAAATGCAACGATGAAATTGACTAGTTTAATGACGTACCATTTTCAGACTTTTCATTCCTATAGTCGCTCTGGTCTGCACTCCATGCATCGCGCTGAGCTGCCCCAAGTGCATCACTCGCCGCACGATGGCCATTAAAGCTTACATCACTACTCGCTCGATCCCTAGACTGAAGCGCCGCCGTCATCTGAAGGTGCAGCGACAGTGGGCGCGAGTGCGGAAGTATCTTAGGTGTCCGTGGGTCATCGCTCAACCATGCAAAGGCATGAGATCCACTGAGAACTTCAGGCGTAACAACCGAACGACTCGACAACACGTGCGTGAGATCCACGCCTCTACCACCTGCAATAGTCTGACCTGTGTCGGTTTCGGAAACCTCACAGTTGCCTTCCGAATGCTCTACACCTCGCCGTTGCTCGCTACTGACTGCACATTGCGGAGCAACGTGCACCTCGCTGTTTGCACGTGAAAGGATTGGCGTGGAGGCGCCGCTGCTGGACGAACCGCCGAACGTGTGGCGGTGTAAGCCATTAGGCGCGTGCGCATTGTCACTTCCGACGCGTACAAGGCTCGTGTGGCTCAAGTTCGTGCTCAAGCGGCTGAGCTCCTCACTCCTCGGACGAGGCACAAGGTAGTACGAGTTCCCCGTCAGCTCACAAAGCGACGTCAGTTGGTGCCGATACAAAGACGTCCCAGCAGAATGTCGCTCGGGAGCTGAAGGATCGTACGGTGTTCTTGAATTGTAATACCGATTCGGCCTGGGAGGCCGTGGGCGGGCTGGAGGCAGATCGTCGTCGTCGAGACAGACAGTCGCAGGTGACAAAGGGGATATAGGCGATGACGTCGTCGGCGATACAGATACAACCATTTCAGTTGCAGTCGTTGATGCGCGCGGATACTGCGATGCCACTTCCATTTTCTGCTGCTGTTCTGATAAAATGGAAGGGTCAACCATCGCGGTCGATGATAAAAGAGCAGATGCATCTGCTGGCGCCTCCAATCCTGTGGCCCCGTCCAACGCAGACCCACGTGTCCTGACTCTCGGCACTGGCTTCACACGCACGCCTCGATGCACGTCGTGATCATCGTCCTGCTCAGAGCCGTTGCCCTCCATGTGGCCATCCTGAACGTCCTGGTCGTCCTGTCTATGTTCCTTGCCACCTCTACGGAAGAAGATGTCCAGGATGCTGCGTTTTCGGCTGGGAACGGCGCCAGTAGACACGCGATCATGGGCCGTCGCAACCGTGAACGCGCGCTTCACCGAAGCCGATTGCGAACACACTTTCGAAGGGGCAACCGTGGTGGTAACGCTGGGTGTAAGTGAATTATCAATGGCAGGGGGCGCGGCTGAGAGCGTACGTGCTCTAGAGGGAAATGCGCGTGGAGCATAGGTAGCACCCGGTACGGACGGACTAACGACAACCTATGTAAATCCAATGTCTTCAGTGAGCGGGTGGTGAATAAAAGAACAATACACCCGCACTAACCAACGTCCGTTGGGAAGTCTCCTGCTTCTTTGAGAACTTGATCCTCGTCTGTGGTATATCTTTGAGGTGAGGCATGGATTGCGAGAGTGAGAGGTGACGCGCTAAATCTGAGGATAGCAATACAATAGTGGATATAAACAGATTCGTAGCAAGGAGCAGCGTGGTGGGATGGAATACAGGCAAAAACATGCGGCGGCAATGAGAACGAACCGATACAACATAAAAACGCAAAATTGACGTTTTAATTGGTAAGCCAAAAGTCACGGCTAAAAACTTACTGGACATACCTGTCGAAGACATATTCGCTAGGTCAAGATGGGAGGTCTGGGAGGCGTCAACACTGCTCGGTTCGCGCGCAGCATCGCCTCCATGGACGGACGTTGGGGGTGATAGTGCCACCGCGGACGAGAAATCTGCGGCGGACAAGCGCGTTACGGTTGCTGCCGGGAACGTGTCAACGCTCTTGCTGAATCCCTTCTTGCCCGTCACTGGATTACAGTCAAATGGTACTTTGACTGACTCGCCTCCCCTCCAAATACGCGACCGTGGGCGGTCTGGCACAGGCGCACGCCGCCCCGCCACTGCAACAGCAGGGTCTGCATAAGGATTTGGCTTGCGCAGCTTATTCATGGACCTATGGAACGAAGATGGCGGCGGCACATATGCTGCTTCATTCCCTCTCATGGACCCGCAGCGCGAAGGTGTGGTCATGGAAGCAGAAGACAACTTGCCAGACAATAATCCTGCCAGTGAAGACCTGCTCCTTGTCGTCGCAGTCCTCCTGTGACCAGTTGCACCAGTCCCATCTATAGCAGGTCCTCTGCGTAGGCCCAATAAGGTCGAATACCGCGAGTCGCTTTCAGCGCTTGTACCATTGCTAGCGCGCGATCTGCTTCTCCAGGATTCGAACAGCCGCATGTCGTCGTGTTGCCAGTGCTGCTGATGATAGTGCTGTTCATACGATGACGACTCGTGCGAGTCCGCAGACGCGGATGAGTCTCCCGGCGACGACACGAAAGGATGCGAGTTGTAGGGCCAACTGGGAAGAGTCGGAAAGAGGGTAGAGGACGCGGGCGCGTTGGCTTGCAATTCATTAGGTAAATGTGGATATACTTGATGTCCGTCGTCAGATAGACTAGACCGCACCTCGGCGTCGTGGTGCGAACAGCGGCCCGCGAACGACGCCAGGCTCACGGTGGAGTCAGCAAACTGAACACGGCCCACCTGGCGTGGCTGGAGGACGGCATTTGCGAGGTAGATCTCCTGTGGCATTTTCTGGAATGTGGCATCGATGGGGGATCTTTCGTGAGCCATGCGGGGAAAAAGCTGCTGGGAATCCGTGGACGAGCGGCGCATGGAGCAAAACCGAATAGCATTCAGTGAGGTAAGTCACGGCTGGTGTGCATGTAAGTGCACAGCGAATGCAGAATCGAATCGGATGCGGTGCAACTCAAGATGCTAGATAAATGGATAATACTCAGCAGAAGCAGAAGAGAAGATAGATGAGCGTTGCGACGGTCGACGCGGGTTGCGATGCACACAGCCGCATATATGTCCAACGCACGTCATGGACGTCGCAGACAAACCGACAATTATTCAGAAAACCGCACCACTTCTCATGTCCGAACACTTCGATGGTTTTGGTTGTGGCTGTGGGGAATAACCCCGGTCGACGTCGAGCGTGAACAACAGCGCGCGCTAACTCACATGGCAGTACAGATCTGAGTGATACGATTACCCCGCCTTCCATTGGCTACTTACGTCAAATACATATGTAACGTTAACGTTATCTACCCGCAACGGCACATCGTCGACATCAGCTGAATTTAGCTTAGCAACAATGAACAGCAGTGAGCCTTCCAATTGTTCAGCGGGCGCATGATATGTTTTTGGGCACACATTCAAGGCCGCGTTGCACAAGACTCAAGGAAATGCGTCCAGAATGAGAAGCAGACTTCTCAACGAAAAGATGAATGCGCACGTTCTTCGCTCGGAGTAGACTAATGACGCGATGAGAACGTTGACTAAGCAACCCCCATGCACGGAATCGTGTTCTGCAATGCCTCCATCGATTCAGTGCTTCTCGGGGAGAGGACGAAGTGCGTACATACATACATGAACATAGACACCCAGTCACGAGTGGTTGAGGACAGATTCATTTCCCAGAGCCTTGATGGGATGCGAAGCACTCACCGCAGCTGGGCTGTTATTTGCCGAAATTACCTTATAAGGAAAATCAATTATCTTGTCAGAATAACTCGCCACTTAAATATATGCGCACTATCCGAACAAATATTCCGATAAGGGTTCTTGGCCGACACCAAGAAATGGCTGCAACTGGACACAACCTAAGCCGAGTTCTAGAATGAGTGGGGCTGGGCCTCTTAAAACATGTCTCAATCGGTGAATTTTCTCGATGACTTCGAAAGCTGTGTATGCATATGGGTATACCCGGTTAGGCACCATGTGTGTCTGTTTACCGTGACTTTGTACAATCATATCCCTCCGACGATACAGTACACGGTTGGAGCTCTCACGCTTGCAGCTTGAAGCTTGACCCGTTGCGAGATGATCGATGAAAGCCAGCCACGGCAGAAAGATCGACTGGGTCATCACAAAATGGCGAGGCCGCAGAGACCGATGTCCGGCGTCAGGCGTAGCAAACGCCAAGCCGGCTACATACTCGTTACGTAACGCTATTTTGACCGCACAGCCGTCTCAGCGTTGCGCGTTAGGTTGTCTGACCATGCATGGGGGTAGGCAGTATTCGTAGAGATAGGCCGTGATTGAAGACCCTACTTTGTACAACTAACCGGGCCGACGCCGTATTTCACAGGACATAGTTGCTTGTCACGCTGGCACTTGGAGTAGATCTCCTAAGTAGGCCTGGTTGTACTAGCAGACCGCAGCAGACTAAGATTACAGTTTGGTTGACGACGGTCAGTCATGAGTACTATGAGTACTTGAGTGGCCCCGCTAGCCGACTCGACGGAGGAAAGAAATATCCGAGTCAAACGTTAAAGATCAGAAGCATAGCAACGGAGAGACAACGAACAGCGTCGAAACGGCCGAAACGGCCGAATATACAGGTTGAGAAGTAGATGACAACAGACCATTCAGTTGGAGAACCACGAAGGCAAGGGCGCCAAGTGTAACCAATTCAAATGTGTCGACAAGGATGCAGGTGTCCGGGGACCAGGCGGAGCAGAGACTGGCAGGGACTGGTAGAGAAAGAGAGAGAGCGTGTGCGTATGTGTGTGTGTACATGTACTTGAGACCACCATCTCATGAAGAGTGATAAGGTACCTCCGTCGTCGAAGCACTGCCCGAGGAAGCGTAGTCACTTGAATGTGGATTGCTCCATGCAGAGTCCGGACGAACAGTGTCACTGGGGGAAGTAAAAAAAAAAAACGGGGTGTCCTCTGGTGGCCTCCCGCCATGTACGTGTATAGGCGCGGACATAACGGACGAGAACTTCAGAGACGCGGGTGCAATGTAGAACGACGGACAGGAATTCACCGACGTGAAAACGAAAAGAGGATCCCTATGCGAGGTATCCGAATCTGTAAGCCTGTCAGGTCGTATATCTCACCGTAAAGTTTCTAGAACACGTTAAACCAAGTTGAATGCGAGGATCAAATGTAGAACGGCTTCCAAGAGCTTCCAAGTTGCTTCTTCCCTGCAATCGGCGTCAACAATGAGTCGGCAAGAGTAGGCAGGAAACAACAGCAAATGCGAGTTCAAGACAATGACGACGTCACAGCAGGCGATAAAACAACATAGACCAACATGTAATTCGAGAAAGGTAGACCCAGAATATCAAGGTTTGGCATTTCGTCGTTTCTTTTTCCGCGGACCTTCTTCAATTTGACTCTCCTGTGCTGGCGCCGAGGATAATGGAGGTGTCGTTTTCCGGGTAGAGCTCTTCGTTTTTGAAGTCTGCGCCCTTGCTTCTGTGACCGACCGTTTCGCTGGGACCACATCTGAAGGTTCATCTCGCACCGAATTCAGCTTTACATCTTTCGTTGCTTTTTCCTGCGTGGTCCGAATCAATTTGGACCATCCAAATCTTCCTCGGAAAGTTCCCTCACCTTAGCGCTTGATTCGTTCTTTCCTGAAGCCTTTTTCTTCTCTTCCCGTGCTCCATGAATGCGCTTTTTCGCAGCAGCACGCTCCCTGAGGATTTTCCTCTTGGCAAGTATCAGCTTCTCGCCGCTGCTTTCGGCGGCTTTTTACAACGGCCTTCAATAGACCAGACGGTCAACCCTTCAGAAAGGAAGTAATATAACAGATGTGCTCACATGGTCAACGTGCTCCTGTGTGGACATATGTTTTCCTGCTTCGGCTGCAGCCTTGTCGCGCAACGCTATCACATCGTAAATATCGTCCTCGAGTGTCACTTTTGCATGATCCTCGACAAGCTTCGTGATTTGTTTGGCCCTTCTTGTGTGCGCCTTAACAGACGATGTATTGTGTTAGACATAAGGAGGAACTTTTCGAGCAATGAAGAGAGGACATACGTGAGATTTCAGATGTAGGTTAACCATTTCTGCGCCTTTAAGCACCTTACGAGGGCACAGAAGGCAGCATTGAGATTCGCTCTCATCGGAAGCATCGTGGATGGGATTTGAGAGCGCGTCCTTCACCGATACGCCGCTCCGCAGATTTGAATCCGTATCAGCAGAATCCAAATCACTGTTCTGTTCATCGTCATTGGCGTTGCCACCACTGGCTTCGCCGTCTTCAAACACATCGACTTCCTCATTTTCAGAAGCCCCAGCAGTGTTCGAATCTGTTTCGTCGCCGTCGCTCTCAGATTCGTCTGAATCGGTATCATGCATGCCGAGGACCTCCTTCATGTCGTCGTCGAGCCCCAGCTCCTCTTCTTCTTGTCGTTTCTTGTATTTTCTGTCGATACGCTTATACATCGCGCAAAAGATATGAAAGAATAGGATACATAAGAATCAAATAGAAACTTTAAGTAATAACGAAGATGGTGATGGTGAAAATTCAAGTGGGATCTCGGCGTTGTTCACATCCGAGGACGGCGATCGTAATTAACGCCGATCTGATTGATGCGATACTCAGCGCAGACGCGGTACGTCAGCTTTTTCTATTGATTTCGATATCTCCTGTTCCGAGGGGAGTTTTCCTGTCACCTCTAGGATTTCGTCTTGTATACGTTTGTATGTTCTCCTTGGTCACCTTTCCCTCGGGCTTCTTCTCTGCCATCGCTCCGATCGATATGCGATCGCTTGGGTAAATTTTCCCCTGGGAGCGTAGCAAATATGTCTCCATCACTTAGTAGGTCTTTGTCATCTCTGTTTGCACTCCCTTTTGCTGACTCAACTTATCAGCTTGTTCATTCCCCTCTTCTCCACTATGGCCTTTAACCAATGATATACGGGTCTTCGTAATCTCAATAGCCTTGCGCGGATTAGATGGCTATTCTCAACTCCAATCCAACCATCGTCCCCCCCGTTTCCGGGCATACTTAATCAGACCTTTCATCGCGTATTGCGTTTACCTATGATACCTTGCCCTTTAGCTTGCTCACTTCCTCCTCAGTGACCATTCATGTCGTGTGACCACGTTAGCGCGGCCGCAGCCAACTTGCTCTCAAAGAACTGACGGTGGATGACAATACCAGTATCTGCACCCTTTTGAACGCTTGAGCGATGCTGACTTATGTTTGGAATGATGCTTACTCAGCATGGCCGATCGCGATATGTATATCTGCCCTTGGCGTGGTTGCCACTTGTTCGTAAAGCCTTCCTACATCATGTCGACACTTTCTGGCAAGACGGTCCTCGTTATCGGCGGCTCATCTGGCATCGGCTTTGCTGTTGCACTGGGCAGCCTCAAAGCCAACGCTGAACGCGTCGTCATTGCGTCTTCGTCTCAGGATCGTGTCGCGAATGCACTTGAACGGCTCAAGACACGATATACAACGGAGACTGGCTCATCTGCAGAGGGGCGCGTCGATAGCCGTGTTGTTGATGTGACTAATTATGCGGCTATCAAGGCTCTTTTCGCTGAACTAGGCGAAATCGACCACCTCGTACTCACTTACGGTGGAGGCTTTGTTCAGGCTCATTTCAAGGAATTGGATCTGTCGTCGGAAATAGCGCGATGTGCGTTCATTTGCTAATGTTATATGTTGGGAATGCTGACGGGATGGTCAGCAACGATGGACGAGCGATACTGGTCCTCGCTTCAGGCGGTACAAAGCGCTCAGATCAAACCCGGCGGTTCCATCACTTCCACTATCGGTATGTTTTATATCTCTGTTGCCTTGAGAACTGGAAGCTGACGCGAGGGGACGAAGGCGGGTCGTTTATTCATCCTGTTAAAAAATGGACACTGGCCGTCAGCGCTCTTGGAGCGTTAGACGCAACGACTCGTTCTTTGGCTGTGGAACTCGCGCCTATTCGCGTGAATGTCGTATGTCCCGGAGCCGTGCGTCCATATTTCATGTGTTTTCCCCCCAAATCCCTTGAGTATTGATGTTTTTCTCCAGGTTGATACGGAGGCAAGTTGATCTATGTGGTTCTCCCCACAAAGTTGTGACCTCTTACGATATACTACCTATAATCCAGCTTTGGGACCGTATTCCTCCACCTGGCGGACGTGAGAAGTTCATAAGGGGACTAGACAAGCACCATCTCGTCGGACACGTGGGCACACCAGAAGAGGTACATCATGAAATTGTTATTGCGCTTGCTATGTGAAACTGACCCGCTATTGAAGGTTGCGGAGGCATATCTGTTCCTCATGAAGTGCGTCCACCATCTATTTCTTACCATTTCCTGTGAGCTAATTGTCGGAGCAGATGCGGATTTATAACTGGAGAGACTATCAAGGTGGACGGAGGTTACATGCTGGAATCTGTCCTTCTGCTGTGATGATGTCGTATTCGTTTGGCAATCATGACAAGTCTCTCGCAAGACGCACATCAAGCATATGACTTCGATGTTGACGCAAACTACCGTTCTCGTGTACTATGTAGAGAGGAAAAATATATATACAAATGTGTTATATTACCAGCAATGTAAAACCTCTTTCCTACGCAAACCCGATTTAGTGGATGCCGAGGCCTGACGTCTGACGCGGACGTCTATACCTCGCTCACCGCTGAACTTGGGGATATCATGGATGCGGTAAAGGCTTTTCGTGGACGCAAGTACATATGTAGGGCATGTTTACATTGACGCTTTCATTGTATACACTACCGGAGCGTCGCTGCTACCTGATCTCTGGGTGACATTGACTTCACTGGCCTGGCATGCTCGAAAACGGCAGATTTTGCTATCAAAACTACATTAAACACTCATATGATCTCCTGTTTGCGTTTGAAAACCCCGGGAAGAAAAAAAAAATGGGGAAACAGAGGCCAATCCCCGGAATGTCGAATATATCCTGGCGCCACAGGCGAAGCTGGATCGAATGTCGAATACATCGGCGGATTTGGGCCATTTCCGTGTCGAATATCTCGACCGATTTGAGATCCCTCCAAGCGCATTTTCAGGGGTCCTGCTACCCATAAGTCAAGAACTCAAATTTAGTTCGGCTGTGAGTCTGGCCGCGGACGGCGGGATAGATTCTCAAAAATACCGATTATAGAAGTTGCAAAAAACGCGATTTGAAAGACGACCATGTCATCCACAGAATATGTCACAGACATGGTATTCTCAAGCCTACACAAAAACGATCAGGAACTAGATACAGCTTCGACTCGTTTCATGTCGTTGCGACCGGAATCGCTCGACGCCCACCGACTCGGTGTGTGGGAGCCGGACAAGTGAGGCGGTGTACGAAGCAACGCCGATGATGAAAAGAATGGCACAGTAAAGGAAAATCAAGGCGAGGGGATACCAATACCTTTGCGCCACGCGATGAAAACTGCCATTCATAGGTTTGTAGATCATTGTGGGCAGCATCGCGTCTCTGGGAAAGGAGACTGAGTTTGTCAATGATACATTTGCTGTGCCGACGTGGATATCTTGGCTCTTTGCGAGATAATGAACAAACTTGCACCCGGGTTTTGATATCTGTACATAAGTGAGCTGATAACAGGCAATCAACAAGATAACCACAAACACTATTCTGTGCACCCTTCAGTTGACTAGAACATTATATCTATCATGACCATTAGACACCGGCTTATTGACCTTTTACCTTGGACGTGAACATCGTTTCAAACGTAGGGTTTCCGCGCATGAGCACCTCAAGCTCTGGTGAGAAGCCGAGGTTGGGGCAGTTCTTGAGCAGATCATCCAACGCCGCTGAAGCGTCGGGCGGTGGCCCACTGAAGAGGATGCACATCTTCTCCAGAGCTGGGCAGCCAGATAGAGATTGGATGAGCCTCACCGACGGTACGAACAAGTAGGAGGGACCTTCTGAGGTCTCAAAGTTAACCCACAATTCACGCAACGTTGCACGTTTAGCATTAATTAGTTCGCACAGAGCGTCGTCAACACCTTCGACTCCGGCGTTCACCCGGGCGTTCAAATCCAAAAATTCAATCGGACATGCACAGGCAGCGATGTGTCGTAAGTCGACTTCCTCCATCGGCAGAGCGTGCGAGAACGCGCGCAGCGCAGGTAAACTGACACACAGCGATACGGCTTCCGTGATGAACTCGGGGCCCGGGACGCCGACATTACTTATGGCGACGTCCTCCAACAAGGGACTTCCCTCCACAAAGCCACGAAGCACCTCCAGGTCCATCTCATTGACAATATAACTGAGAATATGGAGGGATATGAGCTTGGGGAGATGCGTCGCGAGATCGAGTATGCTTTCCTGCTGGAATGTGTCGAACGTGTTCATCCCTATTTCAAGGTGCCGTAGCACGCCGCCCTCGCGTACATCGCGCATGATGATCGGGAAGTAAAATGAAAAGCCCTGTATATGCAACGAGCGGAGCCGCGTGAACGGGACGTGCGCATTCGGCGAAAAAGTTGGCGTGAAGTCAAGAGGGACATGGTAATAATTCTCAAGAGAAAGATTTGTGCAGTGCGGAAGGGCGGAGAGAAAGGAATCGAGAGTGAACAGTAGTTCGGGGGTGACAACTGCCATCTCATCGGAGTCGTAGCCGGTGTCAGCCCAGAGCAGCCTCACGTCCTTAGCGTGCGGGCAAAGTTGCGCTATTTTGACGAGCAGCCGGTCATTTTCACCTGTGGGCAGGCGAAGAGTGTGCAAGCGTTTGACGTGTAGACCGAGCGGCTCGCTGAGAGCTCCAGAGATGGATGCGCCGAACGCGAAGGAGACCTGCAGTTCGATCGTGTTTAGATCACGCGGATATGACCAGAGACGGGCCTGCGCCGACCGGTGGATGGTGCGCGAGACCAGCGTCATCGCATGAAGCGTCTTGGTGCTGTCCACGAAGGACAGAATAATGTTAATTAGGTCTGCAAGTCGTAGAACCTGCTGCACTGCAGACAAGTGAATGAATTGCGTGCGCGGTTTAGTCGATGCCAACACAGAGTGCGGCTGTGGCTCGCATGGACCTAGTCTCGTGAGGACACCAGGACGAAGGCTACTGTCTGAAGATAAATTCAGAATGTACATTTATGGGAGCGCAACTGAGCATACCATCTAGTGCATGTAGACAGTCCTTGAAGAGTATTAGTTTTTCTTTTTCTGCAGGGTTCGACTCATCCAGGAGAGAGACGAAGAACTGGAGTGCGAGCGATGCAGTCTTCCGTTGATTCTCGACGCCTTCAAGTGCGGCACGAGTCGTTGCTGTTGTAAAGTTCAAGATAGTCTCTTCCAGTAGATAATTTGGGCTGAGAATGGCCATTGGTATCGTCAGATGCTTTCGGATGGACAAAGTACTGCAGAACAAGAACTCCGGCTTGCTTACTTTGACATCATCATGGGAGTCAAATTTACGTTCGGATACCACGTGCTTGTGTGACGGTAAATCGTCACGTGATCGTAGCCGTCACGAGACGCGCGATGGTTCGTTCATGTACGCGAACTGCCACCGCGACTTTACCTCCAACCACCTCGTCCCCAGTTACTGCGTGTTGCGTTCAGTCAACGATGGATGCCTACTCGAACGTCTGCAATATGTGTGTGGCATTTTGTGTTTGGACGGATTGGGGTCTGAATATGCTGTGAACAGAGAGATCAAGTCCGTGACGACGTGGTTTTCGAACAAACGGCAAGACACTCGGCACGGCGATGCGCGTGTACCTGCCGGCGGCGATGCTGTTTCGAAGGACATTCGTGGCAATGGAGTAGAAAAACAGATCATAAAAGACGCGGGGCGCACGGAGAGCTCCGCTCATCCTGTACGCCCGTCCCTGGAATGGGCATGCGCACGCAAGCGCGTCGCGGAGAGTAACGAGGACGATCGGGAAGTTCTTGCAGATACTACACTGGCGAATCTTGCGACCGTGTATCCAAATAAGCGGGTACGCACAGTCTCTGAGATATGTCCATCTGCAGTGCCAGCGCGCCTAGCCCGACTGGCGTCGGGAAGTCTCGATCATATCGCGTCGGGTGGCGACGCGTCTGCGTTGCACGGCACCGCTGTCCAGCGCCTCGATCCACCACCAATACATCGCACGCCCTCATTTACTCAACTTGCTCTCGCCACGTCGTCGACCAAAGATCGTCCTGGTCAAACAACGGCCAACCGTGCGGTTACTGCTGCTTCAATGGATAACGGCACCGGCACCGGCGCGCATTCTTCTTCGTCGTCTTCGCGTACACTGACGCGCCACGCGTCGTCGTCTGGGGCATTGGAGCGTGCACTCTCGCGTACAACGAGCGCGTTCGGTTCGCTCGATTTCGTCATCGATCAACGTGAGCGTGCACGTGAGCGCCGACGAAGCGATGCCCACCCCGACGACAACGGTTACTCTCCGACTCAGTATGTGTCCGCTCCAGCGTCCAATCGCTCCATCACGAAGGACACCACGACCGCCAAACTGTATTCACTAAAGAACAAGCCTGTCAAGCCCATCCGAAATGAGCACCAACGGAGAAACGCGGGTACCACGTCAAAGCACAAATCTACGTTGGCCGCACGACTGATAGGTCAAGCTCGCGTCATCGCGCGGCCTGGTGAAGCATTGAGCAGAGCAACTGTGGTTCGTGCGCAGGTCAAGAAGGGCAATGCATATCCGCATCGCGCAAAGCCAGTGCTGAAACTGGTATCATCTCGGACGGAATCGCGCGGGGATAAGTCCGTAGCATCACATGACCAGGCAGCTGTTGACGCGCTATCCGCGTCCTCTTGCTCGTTGACGGATGTCGATACGCAGTGCGGGGACCTCGATGAGGTAGGTACGGAGCTGGACGATTCTGCGACTTTGGGCGACGAAGATTCTCTGAAGGACATGGGCGACGAGCCGACCGATGTCGACTCAGACGGCGAGTACAATGGCGCCTATTCTGCTGGCCGCAAATCCTTTATCGCCGCCTCGCGCCCGGCTGCTGCAACTTCTCGATCTTCTGTGACCGCTTCTCGTGCAAAGTTCCGCTCGCCCCTTAAACAGACACAGTCTGCGCCCGCTGCTACATTCGCACTGGGGCATGATGCCTCTGTTTCGGGGGTACGCAAGGAAGCATACCGTCGGCGTCGCGCGGAGACGATAGACGATGCTCACCGACGAAAGGGTGCAATGCGGGGTGGGAAAAACGTAGCACGAGATGAGAGGGACGCACCCAGGGTTCGGGAGGATGAAGATCTCATGAGCGCCGCTCTTGCACTTTGCGGACTCGGTCGTGCGGTGCGCGATGCATCACGGGCTTGAGGGAAGGAGGAGAAGATGAGGGCACGGTGCCGTGTGTACCGATGAAGGATGTAAGAGGTCCGTTGAGGGAAATGGGAGAGTATTTTCTGGCTTGAAAGGATAGCAGGAGGAGCGAAGTGCGGAATCGGGGATGGTTATGTTGATTGCTGCCCAGGTGCGTTCGTCTGACTCGGTGTGTGGCGCATACTGTGGTCCCGCAAACTGTTCTTCGCGGCCCCGTCCCGACTCAAATATGAGTTATGCATTTTATCATCTAAGGTTAAAGGCATCTTTTCCACCATTTTGCTTTTCATTTAACTTGATTTGTTCGTTCTCTTGTTTCACTTCATTTTTCTTGTAATGCGTTTCACTCTCCGCAGTCTACAAATTTCCATCTTCTTCAAGTGTACACCTGCACATGCGTATGGTTCATTTTGTTCACGCCCTTCATGCCGTTCACGAGCCCCCTTGCCCTTTTTACCCTTCCCCAGCTCCCTGGGGCTTCGCCTTTCGTTGCGGATTTGTTTGTTTGTTTTCATCGTCTTGTCCTTTGACTACGAGCACTTTACTCGTGCAAAAAGGTGTCGTTGTGAAAATTCTCACAGTGCACCTCATTAGGACCTCAATCCTGCATACCATGCGATGTTTTCGTGAGTTTGAATATTTCCTCATACATACCTGCATCTCTGTCCTTGCTTAGTTTCGAGCACCTCCTTGACCGTCCACTGTGCGTTCTTCCAAGTTGACCTCTGCACCTGCTGCTCTCTGCTATGTTTGCTTTCTGTTACATATATCCCTTCTCCTTGTACGTTTGCACATAGACACGTAACGTTAATAGTCGTTGTACATATAGATTTCAGCTCAATGTAAATGAACAACCAAAGGATTGAAAATCGGGACCGTTTGTTGAGCACGTGGTTGCATTTTTGAGTCAGAAGAGGGTCCGTGCGCTGCACGTGCAGCACGAGATGACAATAATGGGGCATCGCCACCGGAGACAAGTGACGGGCGGAGGAAGCTGACCTCTGACTGTCCCGACTATTTCATCATTGTACGCGCCCATCTCAACAGCTCGCGTGTGCCAGCGAGCGAGTAACGACGTGCGCGACGCCCACAACGGAAACACCTCGACGCGCATTCTTTGGCCGTTGACGTGCACGGTGCACAGCAACTGTTATAAACGGGCGCCATTCACCCACACAAGCAAAAGAGAGTGCTCGTCGTGCTTTCCAGATCATATCGGCTGCATCTCTGCTCACCATCCCACGCGTGGATCATCACGAGCAACCTGCGGTGTGTGCATCTGAATCCCATCGGGCGATATGCACGGCCACGCTGCGCCATATATGTCGACAGACTACGAGAAAGACGAACACCAAGACGTGATCGTCGGCGACGAGAACGAGCCTGAGATCGATAATCGCTGTGCCACTGAAATGCAGGTCGAGGCGGGGACCGCTGTGTGTGCTGGCAAGCGACACGGCCTTTCTGGATGGCGCGTCTTGCCGCCCGAGATCATCAGGTGTGTCTCTTCTTTCCCCTCTATGCATTCCAATGAATGTATATTATGTCCACGTCGCTCCTCATTAACATTTTCCTCTTTGTTTTTGTCGAATGTTCAATCGCGATTATTCTTCATTTATTGAAATAATGTATTTTATTAATGTAGGCGCATCATGGACTTCGTGCTGGATATCTACACAGTGCCTTCATCTGCAACGCACTTGTCGCACCGTCCGCGGATTGGCGCGCTTATCCTTTCTTTGGCCGGAAAAGCACGCGAGCCTCGCCCTCCCCAAGCATATATTGCGCGACTCCCGCTCGTATACCATTCACTCACACCTGCCTGGCACCCTATGTACGCTGCGCATCAGCGCACGGCACCTACGCATCCCTCGCCCAATCCCCAATCATCGTCGAGCCAACGACTGTCTCCTACACGCACGCTTACCTATTCATCTGCCTCGTCCGTCGTCTATGCGGCCGCGCAGACCCTCATTCTGGCCGAATCTCTTCTGCGTGTCGCACCCGAATGGGATCGCGCTCTGCGTACCCATGCTGTCTGGGCTGCCATTGCGAGCGTGCTTGATCCTGCTGGGGAGTACGGTCCGCCACCGTTACAAATGCCTGCTATGGTAAGCAGGAATGCGGAAGGACATGTAGGAAGCAGGGAGGGAAGGAGGGTGGAAACACCGTACGATCACGTCGCACACATCTATTCGGACGCGTGCATTGTGTGTCGCGTGAATCGCCCCGTGCCCCAGCGTGTGCCTCTCCACCCGCAGTCCCATTACCCACAGCATGGGCGTCAGGCCAATCTGTCGCACCAACAACAACACCCACCTCAACAGCCGCAGCACCAGCCTGCGTACGCCCTGTTCACGCAGGGCCTGCACGCGCTGCGCCGGCCGTATACAAACGCCGCACAGAGGAAGGGTGGGATCGCGCGCGCGATCGTTGCAGTGGCAGTTGCAGGCACGGGTGTGTCGACTGACGTGGATTGCGAAGGCGGGGTACAGGGTTTTTGTGGGAGTCGGGGAAGCGATGGGTGCGCGGCTATTCCGCGAGAGGCGTTCCGTGGGTTCGTGCTGCCCTGCGAGCGAGACGGTATGCTCAATTACGGGGACTCTGTGTCGTCTGCTGCATCAAACGTCGCCTCGACTGCCCCATCGCCCGACGCGCGCCCAGGCCAAGATCTTGTTGACCCGTTCATACTCCCTCCCGCACCTAGGACGGCGCCGCTCACCGCGTGTCGTCGTCTCGGCATCACCGACATGTTTGTCTGTGCAGAACTGACGCGATGTGCCAAGGGCAAGGGATGGTGAGTAGCATTGCTTTACTTCTTTTCTTCGTTTTCTTGGTCGGCATATCTGATTCATCTGCACACATCTTCCTGTTTTCGACAGTGAGCTTCCGTTTGACACGTACGGCCGTCCGGTCAAGGAGGTCTTCGTCGCCGGCCGGGCTGTATCAACCACTTCTCCTATCACATCAAGGACCAACTCGTCGTCGTCATCTTCAACATCGCGGTCTTCTGACTTGATTACGTCAAGAACCGTTTCTTCAGACTCGACGGCTACGGCTGTAACTCCAAGTGAGGGTGCAAACGGCGCGGAAGTGACTCTCGACAAGTCTGGCTCAGCGAGTGCAGCAGGTCCGGCGCGCTCAGCAGATGTCGCAGGATCAGCGAGTTTCGACGAGGCGTCGTCTTGCATACCCTATGCCATCGTGCTCGACAAGAAGACGGGTGTCCCGCTTATACGGGATCCGGTGAGTTGCGATACATTTGTGTTCTGCTTTCCGTATTTTTTTTTTTGAGTTGGGAGGCTGGCTGTGCTAAATTTAGTGTCTTCGCAGATAATTCCACGTGCGCGAGCGCTGTGGCTCCCCGCCGCGACAGGGTGGGGGAAGGAGGAAGAGTTTTCCGACGACTTGTCCTTTTCTCCTGACGCTCGGGTCGATGACAACGACGTGGATCTTACTGATCCACCCCTCGGCCGACGCCCTGCGTCGCCCGACG
Organism: Fistulina hepatica ATCC 64428; assembly: GCA_000934395.1. NCBI lineage: Eukaryota > Fungi > Basidiomycota > Agaricomycetes > Agaricales > Fistulinaceae > Fistulina > Fistulina hepatica. Next base: position 113,851 of record KN881646.1, on the reverse strand, counting down.
AGGGCTTCCGTGTGCATGTCCTGTGCAGGGCACATAATCTAGGATATCGTGGGTGTCAATCATCTCTTCCTCCCATCGTGCGCCTTCTGCAGCTCATTGTCCTTTTGGTTCTCATATGTTTACATATTTATTGCTGACTTTATCTGCGCCTGTCCCCTCTGCAGAAACAAATGTGCGTCGATTCTGTAGCATCTGCTATCGCGAGGCGGCCGTGCCTTTGACGACGACCGTGTGCGTACCGGTGGCACATCCACAACGGTACGCTACAGGTGGAGAGCCACAGCAATCGGAATCTGCTCCTTCAACGATGTCGGTCAAAGCGGGGGGATCTGCACGGCAATCTCCTCCCATGCAGTACCAGGAGCAGTCCCAGACACAGATGGTGGATATTGGATTGCAGAAGGTGCGTTTTGAACTGCTTACCTCTGTTAATCACACTACATCACATCCCGTTACGGTCTATCCCTTGGTCTATCCATTGTCCAGGCATATACTCATGCTCGCCCATAGAACAATGACTACCTCACGTTTCCTGGCGCGGAATACACGTGTCGTGATTGCCGCATGGAGGCACTTCTTGTTGCAATCGCGCGGGATGCACCGACTGCCTTCGAGGAGGATGCTGAAGAGGCAGCATTTGAACCCGAGATGAATCCAGGACAGAGGGAAAATCCGGAGCAAGGCGAGACGTTGGAGGACCGCGACGTTCAGGAAGGGCCGAGCACGGTGCCTCTGCGACAGGGCAAGGCTGATAAGCGCAAGAAGAGAAGGCGAAGGCCAGACGGCGTCCTTGCACGCGTACTCGGGCTTAGGAGGTGGGGTGACGGATATGGGTGAGCGTTGTCCCGATTTCTCATCTTACTTTTATCTTCACCCTCTCTTCCTCAATACGAACCGATGCATTGGCCTGCAACAAGCTCATTAGCTTTTCTTTCACTTGCATGTCCCCGATACCCTGACTAAGCATAATTTCTCCTTTTACAGATTCGCGCCTCCATCTGAATGTGAGTGGGAGACGGCATTGGTACGCGACGCATACCTCGACGCTCGCCCACACGTGCTCGCGATTCAGCGAGAGGAGGAGCAAGCTGCTGCCGCCGCCGCCGCAAGGAAGGCTTCGGGTGATGGATGGAGTCATGCGGGCGATGGGCGCACAGGATATTTCGGGGTGAGTGATTTCGTTTTATCTAATCACTATGCAATACCGCGTGCGCGTGTGTTTTCGAGCATTGCCCGAGTCGAGTGGGAAGTGAGAAGAGATGTGTGGTCGAATGGAAGTGATAATGGAAACGCGACGGCTGATTCAATCAACAGCAAAATCCGAGCCGCGGTGCGTCCGCCGAGCAGCAACAAAACCGATCCCCGTCTGAGCCTGTGGAGGGTATTGTGACGCTCAGGTACCTTCTGAGTCTGGCGCGCGAGAAAGCGTGGTTCTTCGAGCAGACACGTGTCAGGGACATTATCGACGATGTGAGTGTTTTGCTTGCCATTTCAAATTATTTTTGTTCCTTTCCCGAGGTGTTTTGTGCCCCTCTGTTTTCCTTTTCATCCGGAGTCTTTCTGCCATCCGCAACGTGACCGCGTCATGTCTTTGTGCGTCGACGCACTCACGTGATTTTACACCGTTGTTTAGCCGCTTGGACCCTTTTGATTTGGTTTCTCCGTTTTCTGTTGTCATCCACCTGTCTTATCTGAGCCTATTGTTGCTATTGTTATTCACCGACGCTGAGCCTTTTTGCCTCAATTGTCCGAGAGCACCTATGTTCGTTGCCCCACAATTATATATGGCCATGTCGGTTCGGTGTCACCGGCTTGCTTGTGAATCAGTCTAGTCCTGTCTTTCTAACTCTTTCTTGCTCACGCTTCATATACAATTTTTGGTTGTCCCATTTTTCATTTTGAATTCAAAAAATACGATTCGGAATTCGTAATACAATGACTTACACAAACACACAGGCCCTTGCAACACAGCGACTCGAGAATGAACGCGTCATGGCAGAGCGCCAGCTTATCGAGCAAGCGGAAAGGGAGCACGCGGAAAGGCAGCGCCTTCAACGTGTAGAAAGGCAACGTGAGCAAGCTACGCTCATTTGGCATCAGCATCAGCAGCATCAGCAGCGAGCTGCAGAACAGAAACTTGCCATGGAACAGCAACAGCCGCGGACGGTTACTCACCAGGAACGGCGCCTGCCGAATCGAGAGAATCAGAGTGATATCGAGGAACGGGAAAGGCAAAGATGGCGAGACATCGAGGAAGCTGACGTTCGCATCTCACGTCCACGCACACCAAGGACGCCTCCGCCGAGACTGCACACACCTTCGCGCACATCGTCTCGAGCAAAAGCTCGATCAAAGGAGTCGCATACACAATCATTAGAGTCTTGCACGCCTCCTCACACACCGTCTCGCACCCGAACTCTCTCACGCCCACGCACACCGACCAAGTCGCGCACCATAACTCCTGCTAGGTCTTTTAGGACACCGTCAAAACCACATGCGTCCGCGCCGCGATCGCGAGTACGCGAGCCCAGGTCTTCTTCGAGCACCAGGAGCTCTCCCGCAGGCAGGACCCGGTCTCGATCTCGCGATGCTCGAACTCTCCCCTGTGCACCTTTGGTCCCCGTCGTACCGTCTCAGCCGTTGATGTCAACCGAGCCATTGGCGTCTTCACAAGCAGTAATTCCCTCACAAGTAGCGAAGGAGGACGAAGAGTTTGAACGCGCGGAGCAACAAGCTATTCTTGACAGCATCCATACGGCCGCGCGCGCGAGTCCCGAGACGAAGTTTGTGGCGCTTGAAGAGGTGGAGAGTATTGTCGATGAGGATGAGCAGCACGGGAATTCGCATGGTGACAATGTTGTTGATTCCAGCTCGACAATTGGTGCTGAAGCGACGGAAGCACACGAATTTGCCGATGACGATGCCGATGCTGTGGGATCGGACGTTAGCGACGTGGAGTTTGTAAGACGCGGAGATCGCGTACGGAAGTCAGACGTGCGAATGTGTGCACCCGAAGTACGCGCGCAGAATGCGCATGTACGTCTCGTCAAGGGGGAACACACCGTCGGGAACGATGGGAACGATGCGCGCATGCAGCAGCAGGAAGCGATCCTGCGGGAACTGTGGGCGCGAGATGCGGCGTGCGTGGCAGCTCAGGAGAAGGTCAATCAGCTAGATGCGGCCGTTAGTCGAACGTGGGACGCGTTCCAACTCTCGAAAGAAAAGCGTGATGCGCTCATACAGGTGAGGGACAAGATGCAGGGTCAGAATGGGGATGCAGACGTGCTCAGCGTCGCCGGTGTGACGCTCGACGACGTACTGGCGGAGATCGAGCTGCACGCAGCGATGATGAAGGAACGAGAGGTGCAACACGAGCAGCAGATGCAACTCTTTCGGCAGGCGCAGGCACTGCACCTGCACCTGATTAAGGTTGCTCTTGCTGGTCAGCCGCCCCTGGCTGCGCAGACCCCGGCTCTGCAGTTGCAGCCGGTCCAGCGGCAATCCGCGTTGCAACAACAACAACAACAACAACAGCAGCAGCAGCAGCAGCAGCAGACGTATCCGGCGATCAAGTTCACGGAGGAGCAGGTTGAGTATGACTCTGATGCGGATGAATTGGTGAGCTACTCCGATGCCGACGATGAGTCATTTGAGGAAGATGAAGACGACGAAGCCGATGCATCTCAATGTGAGTTTAGATTTACACACTGCTGTGGATCGTCATTATGAATATCTGACGTTGTACCACCTGCAGCGACCCCTCGCTTGTACTACTCCAATCTCCAGAAGTCTCTGTCCCGTGTAGAGTACCATCATGCCAGAAGCGTTGCGATTCGCGACTGGGCTAGACAACGAATTGTGGATGGTCTTTGGGTATCTCCGCGGGACTGGTTCGCCAGCTACGTGGTGCGCTTTCCTCTCTCTCCAATCATTCAATTGTGACTCAACTTTACCTCGTATTCTCAAGGGTCCTGCTTCAGCCCACAGCGACACCAACCCGGACACAGGCCAGCGGTGGTACGGTCCGGCCGAGATGCACGACTGGAACGATACGCTTCACTTTGACTTCATGCCACCGACGTGGTCTCGTGCGTACTCTTCTGGAGCCTTTCACGCGGGTCGGAACGAAGTTCCTCAGGCCGTGCATCCTTGTGCCGAGACATCGTTTGAACCAGATTCAAAGATGAATCTCAACGTACGGCGCCCATCTTCTGCGCGTATGTTGATTCCGTACCCGCCATCGCATGATCTGCTCAATTGCCTCGACAACGCTCATGCGGAGCAAATGCGTGTCCTGCTCAAGCCTGCGATGCAGAACTGCATCTTTAAGATCCAATGCATCGCAGCAGCGCGTGAGCGATTTGGTCCCGATCGTGTCGGCGGTGGTGGCGGCAGTTTGTTCGGGACGAGCGCGACGAATGTAGCGACGATAGCGGCACGAATGACTATTGAAGATGTCATGGCGATGCTTCGAGATCCTTTGGTGTGGCGTACACAAGTCCCGTGGAACGAGGTGACGAGGCATATGGGGTACGGTGGACCTGATCGGGGCGAAACGGAGGATGTATTTGGAGATGTGGTGGCAGTTGACGGCGTTGACCATGCTAATAGGCACGCGAGAAATGTGTCGACGGACAGTAGTGAAAGTAGCAGGAGCTCTGCACGTACCGACTCGCGGTCCTCCACAAGCGATGGGTGCCCAAGTCCATCGACCATGCAAACGACGCCGTCACCTCCCGCTGAAGACGTGAAGGGCAAGGGCAGGGCCCTGGACGACGGGATGAAGGATGTTCTGTTAGAACCATCGCTACGGTGCATGTCTGAAGAAGAATACTCTGTCAGCGTTGCCTTCGCTATGGCTTACGAAAACACCTTCCGCATCATTCCTTTCATCCCCTCGGAAATCGATCATCTCCCAGATGCTAGTCGCGCCGCTATCTGGAAGGTGTGTTCTACCTTATTTCATCACCTTTCAATCTGTCATTTACGCTTTTCAGGCATGGCGGGGAGCTTGTGAACCGTTGTTCAACTGCACGTGCTTCATTTGTCAGCGTGCGGACAACAATTTTAAAAGTTATCAGGATCAGCTTGCGGCAGCTCAGGGTAAATGCGCTTTTTTGCTGTCAATGCTTTGTGTCTGAATCAAATGATCATATAGGCATCGTCGAATTAGAAGATGGTACACTCGTGTCTAAAACGACACGGCAGCCCCTTGTCCTGGTTGATGAGCAGCCTACGAAGCCGACCATTAAGGTCCCCCCGGCAGTCCCGCTTGCACCCAGCGCCATGCCTGCTGATGACACGACGGATGGTGTCGGTGAATCCGAAACTGCAGATTGGTCCACTGAGGATGGTGGCGAGTATGAGGAAATTGATCTTCGTCGAGGCACGCGATCGCCTGCCCCTGAGCCTGAATCTTATTCGTCACGTCCTGCAAGTCCGCTCGCAGCTGCGCGGTCCACTGGCTCCATTGGTTCTGGATTCAGGTCCCCACGAAAGCGATCGTTGGACGATGTTCTAGATACGAATGACGACTGTGGCCGGGAGAAGCGAGCGAGGATGTTGACATCATCGCCTGAGTGTATTGAGTCGCCCGCTGTTCCTTCTGTCACCTCGAATTCGCCTGAAGCGGATGCTCTGTCAGCGCCTACGCCGTATTCACCTCCCCCGCCGACATCACCGTCTTCAACTACGCCTCCCGCACGTGCGTCGAGGGAGCGTTCGACGTCTGATTCGCCTTCTTTGAAGCGTCGCTCACAAGAGTTAGACGAGGTTGCCGAGGAGCGCCCAGCAGATCGTAACGGAAAATACGAGACAAATGGCGCAAAACGCGTCAAGATGTCGCCCAGAGGCCCGCTTCTCGATGTCGATAGAGGTCGTGCTTGAGTTGCCGACCACCTCCAACTAGAGCAACCTAGCCGTAGGACATGTATGATGCTGCCTTTACTACTAATTATCGCGGCACGCATGTCGGCCAGAGAATTCCTATTTGTGTTAATAATATCGCAAGAACACTTGTATTCGTTTCCTTGTCTCGTCTGTTCAGAATTGCTTGTGTATCGTTTGATATGTGTTTGATATGTTTTGTTTGCATCACAAATTACCATGTTCTGGCTTTGTTCGATGTTCGAAATTCTCTACTTGCACTGCCTGTCTACTAGCCTTAGGTTACATCGTGTGCTTGGCTCCTCTGTGGAACACGTGTCGAGTTGCATATTTTCGAATTAATATTTTTATCTCCGTTCTCAGACAGACGCGATCCCCTGCGTTTCTTCGTGGTACCGCTACTTTCAACTGAGCGTTGAAAGTTGAATTGGAGCGGTACGAGAACTAACTGATGCTTGAATAATGTCCCTATGCTAATGCTAACAAGGGAGGGTTAGTTCGAGTTTTAGTTCGAGTTTTACATAAATGCATCATGCTCGCGTGTTTGTTTCGATGTTCGTTGAATGAGGTATGTTTAATGTTTGGCTTCTGTTTGATCCAATGGTGTGTCCAAGGGACACAAAGCCACCCACGGCATCGCGAAATACGAACGGCGTTAGACGCCCCGTTGGCGGGCATCATGCATCAAGGGTCCAGCTTTCCTGTCACATTTGCTTTCTAGGTAACACAATGTCTTATCTTGGGTAGAAATATAATAAAATATCAAGCATCTTTTCAAATGGGTATGTATTTCCATTTGCTTTTTTTGCCTGGCGATAAGTTTACTAAAACATATTGCATGTGGTAATAACCTGATCATTTTTGGAAATATTGTGACAAATTTTAAACTACTTCATTTCCATTTTGGGGGAAGATATGCATGTTTTCAACCAAAATGGTCTACAATGCATGCTCGTCTAATCGAGTTCAAGGAAGTGCTTGATCTCTAAGTGTCGATCTATTTAGCTTATCGTGACAGTCACACCAGGGATAGTGGTGCTCGATCAAGATACCCTGGGATTCAAGTATATACTTATATACTTACACCGTCACCAGAGAAACCTATCAGCTATTTCTCTTATTGCCTTTTACTCTCAGATGAAATTGTAGATCAATCAGGTATTCTCAGTACCGGACTCTTCACTATTGTACAACTCGATCACATTGTTCCAGCGTCTACGCATCACTTTTACATGCTGTTCCACTTTGTTTGTTTATAAATCATGTTGATAGACATATTAGCAGATAAATCGAGAGAGAGATAAACATTAGCACCACACAGGGCACCCCATACACTTTGCCGAGACATCAGCAAGTCTTTGCATGTAAATAGCCCTTCGCAGTGCCAATGTCCATCATGATACGGCCGAGTTCGAAAAGCGCACCCAAAGACCGCCCTATTGTTCGATCAGTCGTTTGAAAATGATAAAATTGTCCCCAAAAGAAACCGAAAACAAATTAGAAAAGAAAAACTACCTTGATGAACAACGTTAACGCAGCAGCAGGCCAAATTGCCTCGTAGCTCTGTCGACCTCGTAAATGTTTCCATTCGGGAGGGGGAAGAGACCCCTTCGGCTGGCACTCTGGCGCAAGCGTGATAGCGTTGAAGCGCTGAAGCAACCGCACGAGGAAGTAGGACGCCTGGTTGTATGCGTAGTCCTGACCTATTTCATTAGAACTCACGTCAATATATGCGCCACATGTTTTCAGATGACATAAATGACCTAAACACTGTGCAGAAGAGAATGCCACTGGTGGTGAGCAAACAGTCCTGTCGGCATCATTGTAGACAACCACAACTCACAATCCGCGGTCCGGCGCTGAACGGTGCAAATATCAACGGGTTTTGCGCAAGTCGCTGAGCGGCGTCAGATTCCATCCACCGCGCGGGGTGGAAAGCGTCCGCATCATCACCCCACATCGCTGTGTTCCTCTGGATGAGAATGGGGAAATATGTAATGGTCGTGGAACCAGGCATGTAAAGCCGCCTTGTGTCCAAGTCGGGATAGGTGGCGTCAGGCGGCGGTAGCGTGCACCCGGAAGGGCGACTCTCGCGGATATTCAGTGGGACTGGAGGAAACAAGCGCAATGTCTCGTTGAGGACGGCACGCAGATAAGGCATGGCTTTCAGTTGTGCGGACGAAGGTGTACCCGAAGCTCCGCATACTTCGAAAACCTCGTGTCGAAGCTCGGTTGCGACATCAGGATGTAGGGCCATGAAATACGTGGCATACGTGATAAGACACGATGTCTACGGAGAAAACAACTTCAACAGAACCCAAACAGCAATATCAAGTGAGGTACCAACCGTGTCGCGAGCCGCCAAGAGCATGCTCAGTAGCTGATCACTGATTATGACAGGGTCTTTGTACAAAATACGTTAGTCTCGACATAGGACGTCAATAGGCACGGACGCACCATCGGTACTGTCTGCTAGATGCTGCATGAAATTCTTCTCACCGTCAACGAAGGTGCCGCGAGAATCTATCGCCTGTTTAACAAGTGGATCCAGCCATTCGCGAATCACGCGCGCATTCTCCACATTCTTGTCGGTGAAAAGCTCTAACAAGGGCCACAGATGTCCAATGCGTGCCCGTGTTGACGCCACCGTCTGGGCACCCTCAAACGCCATAACAAATTCTCCCCACGAGCCATCCGTCGCGGAGCCCTTTGGGCCCATCCTAGCCGCGCCAGCAACAGGGAGCTGCGCGGACAAAGTGTCGAGATTCTTTCCGAACAGGAACTCGGATGCAGAATCGATGGTAAAACGCGAGTAAACATCCTGTACATCACATGCCGTGCCTGTGCGCGTCGCTGCATCGATGAGATCGAGGGCTCGGGTAGCATAGCGCTCAAAGAGCGCAAAGTCGTTCACCCTGTCACGTGCAAAAAAAGGCCGGGCCAGCGCTCGATGCTAGATTCGCGAGCAGTTAGATCCGCAAGGAAAATGATAGGATGACTCACGGCTTTCCACTCGCCATCGTCGCGATTGAATATGCCGTTGCCGAGGAATGTTTCCCTGACAATGATCAGGGGCATTCGTTAATGAAAGGTTGTTTGACTATTATACGACTACAGTGTTGAAGAACTCACATCCGTTCCTTCTGCCTATTTCCCCGCCAGAAATTGTAGAATCCATTTGTGAGAAGATACTGAGAGTGCTTGCTGTCCATGGAAATGATCGTATCCATCCAAAGAATACGTAGATTGAGCGTCGTGCATCGATACTGCTCGAAGAGTTTGAGATGGGTGGCGTTGTAGAGATAGGTGCTCTTGAATGTCCGCATCATGTCCAGCATGATGTCAATATTTCCAGGCCATCTACCGACGACAGAGGGTATAGGGCGAGCATCGAGCTCGCGCATACGACATGCATGGTAATAATTTGCGTATTGGAGACGAGCTACCCAGGATGCAATGATGCACACGATGTAGGCGGGAAATGTGGCGGCCCCGAGCGTCACACGAGAAATGCGAATAAACACAAAGAGAGCAGCAGAAGGAAGCACGATTGCACGCAGAAGGTCGCGAGCAAGACGGCGGTGGTAGCGGCTAGCTGGATGGATCATAGTAATAAGACGTGGCAGGAAACGGGTTTGATGCTGATGCAGCTTCAGACAATCGATCCGAATCCGAAAACCGAATATATATATGGACAGGCATCTGTAACGATCTTCTCGTTTAGTTATAAGTGCCCCATGTCCCCAGCCTACGACAAACATCCCGAATGGTTTCCAACACTACCTGTGACGAGAATATCGGCAGATGAATTGCGCCGACCCATGGTAGCTCGCTTGGGATAAGGGCTTTTCCACGGCTCCAATATGATGTCCGACGCACGCCAGTCACTCGCCGTCTGACAGCTTAGCCACTGTGATGACATGCATATGTAGTCCCGTATTGTCCCTGTTCGCCCTTGAAAACGTCTCGAACGGCAATCGTGGCGATACTCCAGGTAAGCGTCTACCAGACGACATCCCCTTGAACGTCGGCGAGCGCCCCACCTCTTCATCCACCGTGCATCGGATCGGGAGAAGATAGTCCGCCGCCGCTAGGGTGGGTCCCTCGAGGTGGCAAGCGATAGGCGCCGAGCGCTCTCGAGAGTTCCGGGACCGCAGAATTAGCCTCGAACTGCTTACTAAGTTTTGAACTAAAACGGGCACAGTTGGCGGAGGTAACCCTCGGAACGGAGTGGACTTCAGCTAATTAGAATGTGGTCGAGCTAGTTGTTCGGCGATGTTCATGTGTGTAATGATGAGGAAACCTGAAACTCTTCAGCGCTCGTTTTGCATCGTGATCGCGTTCTCATACCAGGCAGGAGAGAAAGATCAAGGAGGGCACGGATTCGAGTATAACCATTGTTTGAACTGTGAAAGAAATGTATGATCAAAACCAACCACAAGAATTGTGTACGTCAATCTTACCGTGATATCATGATGCAACAGAAGCGATCTATGCGCCGACTGTTGGGACACCACTCGGAGTCTAAAGAATGAATAAAGCACCAACTTGATCAACTATCCTCAAGTGCGTCTTACGCCGAATCCAAAAGATACAAGACAGTGGCGCAGGCGAAACCGTCCAGTCAACTGCAAAAAAGGTTGCCTGCGAGACGGCACCAGTCCATCCTGTGCCTTGTGATCCATTCTGCAGCTACATTGTCGGCGGTACATTTCAATCGCGGAGGTAAGATTCTATTGGCACAGGAAGTCCAATTTGTCATGAGAGGAAACGTACGAGACGGAGAAGTTCAACGACCGACTGCCGTGGTGTGTCCGCACACATGCTTTATTAGGTGATTTCATGCACAAACGGTAGTTGATGAGGACGCGTGAGAAAGGAGAGAGACGATATGGGGATTTGCGACGTTATGGAGGCACTGAGAAGAGCCGCACCTGTTAGTCATGGAGCAAGAGACAGACGGACCATTCTCACCCTGGTAAGCCTTGGCTCCGCGCGGCCCTTTTCCGTGCCCCAGATACGCGACTAGAGTTAGACACGCTTGACAGACCTGGTCAAAACGTGCAACACAGCGGTGGTGGCGAGCGCTTGCCTCGAATAGACGTTGGCGCGAATTTCTCTATAAGGCACCGACATCAAGCAAGCGGTGCCTGCAAAAGATAAACTCTGTCCAGCGAGTAGTCCATATTCTACCAGGGCCAACGACAAGATTCTAGTGAGGTCAACCACAAGGCTCTGTCTGGCCCACAGCAAGATTCTTCTGGTAGGAGGAAGACCTTAGCCATATCACTTTCTAGCGATTTACGCAAGCAGTTAGCTGTGCAAAACATCATTGTGACAAATCTCTCCCAACTAACCCTACCAGATACCACATCCCTGCCTTCCCGTTCAAGAAAGGCATGCGGCCGCATGGCAGCTCCACTAACGTATGCGCCTCTGACATGAAAGGAGGCCAGTAACTGAGAAGGGCGCGACGAAAATGAAGGGGAAAGCACAGCAATAGCACACACCCAATCGTTGTATCCTTGGCCTGCATCTGTCGTTGGCAATCAATTAGTACTGTTCTAGAAGCATCATCGAGACTCATCTGCTCACGGAAGATACATGGCTCCGTCCCTAATCGAGCCTATCATCAAGCTGACATGAAATACGATATATTTCGCCACGAAGAGCGAAGATGGGCGCTATAGAATTATTATACAAGGTCTACGCGAGACAGATGAACGTGCTCACATACATAAACGGTGCCGGAGGGGGAAACGGCCGTGATTGCGCGACTTAAGGTAGCATGGGATCATGGGGAGAAAAACACTGTAAAAACATTCAGTTAAAAATACGGTAAAGCCTCATGGAGGCTGTAGCTATCGACCGAGGGGGAGGGAGAGGAGGGAGGGGGGCGTGATACTGCGCCGGAGGACGAGTGCACTGGTCATTTTGCGGTGCGGAAGTCATTAATCTTGGATTAGTAAAACCTAACGCAAGATTTCGCAGCCTAAAGCGGATCCTTGAAATGAATAACAATGGAAGATACTTGAAAATCCAGGAAGCGCTCACAAAGACATTCTGCATGCACTTCTGAGAACGGGGGAGCTGTAAATGCTATTACCACTTCAACCGATCAATCACCGCAACAGAGCATGGTATATGGTGGCGTCCTCGGCATATGCCTGTAAGATCAAGCTTTGGGCAACCAACCACACATTTTCCCAATCTGGGCAATTGTACGACATTCATTCAGTCCAAAAAATAACGACAAAAGCGAGTAACATGACTTCCTGAAAAAATAATGAGTAATAAATGGTGACAGAGCTCAATGGTTACAACACCGTTCGGCTCTGGACCCAATGAGTCGATAATGCCCCAAACGAGAAAACAACGTTAAAAATCCTCTTGAACAGTGGTAGACTTTTCAACCGGCGCTGTTCCATTTCAAAGACGGCGGCTGAGGGGTGGTCGGGCGGCATTGGCCATGGACAGGGTCATGCCGAGGTAGGCATGTAGAAGGTGCTCGAGTTCCGCGATGGAATAGTAGGCCGACGAATACGTAATAGTCGCAACGCCAGTAAAAGTAACTGCAGATCAAAATGAGATCAATACGAAGATTGGCGAGCCCACGGAACTACGAAGGACTTAGGGAAAAAAGCCACAAAAGCAAAGCCTGCATGTACAGGAAAGTCAATAATCAACTCACCGGTATTGGTCTATATCCCTGTACATTGGGCCCATAAGATAAGCGGCTTCAACATCGGCGCGGCCATTGACGAGAACGGGCGTCTCGTGGCATGTTGCCAGGTTGCCCAAACGAATTCCAGGTCACCTGCCCGCGCGCACACAGTGCACGTGTTAATTATATAAACCGGATGTGGGACGCGTTCTGCTAACACGCTGTGAAATCTTTCATAAAATCCACATGGGTAGGGATGACGGAATTCGCGGAATTAACAATGGATTCTTTGACGGAAGATGATCCCCACAACTACGCGGAACAGTGGATTCCGTGAAAGATCCTACAGCGCTGTGGAATCTTTCGCGGATTCCGTCTTCGCAGAATGCCTTCCACGCCCGCTTTAATTGACACGTGTACGCTGTGGCAGCAATGTTCCAGCGGCGAGGCAGGACACGTGCATTGAGCCCGTCACAACGCAGTGCTGGAAAGAATAAGACCTTGAGCACATATGGTACAGCAGCGGGACCCAAAGTATCAACCACATTCTGCCATCAACCGTCTTCTTTGAAGCCCGCGAGCGTAATGAGACCGGGGGAAGAAGCGTTTTCAGCCCCGTTCATACGCACGATCGTGTAGCGGAGACGCATTAACGTCTCAGGGTATCCCCAATACGCACCTGGGTTACGACCATTAATGCTAGTATTTGGAATGCTGGAAATGTAACCAGGGATGCTGAAGCTGTCTGCCCACCCCGATGGTCTGAGGAGGCGTAGTTTCCGCATAGTCTACGAGTTTGAACACTAGTCAATTTTCCGCGCGCAGAACAGGACACGCACGTCATGGCTCGTCATCTGGCCAGGAAAGACGGTTGTCAATCCTTTGATCGTGAGACAAACGCTATGAGGGAAGGGGCACCGACTTCAGTGAGCAACAGGCGCATAGTAGATTCGGTCGTCGTCTCTTCGTCCTCTGAGAGGTGGAAGAAGCGGATATATCCGCACGGCGACTTGCAAGGTCGCCGCACGCGAGATGACCACACGGGAAGAAAGCGGGAGCACATCGACCACGTCGGGTAGAAGGCGCCACTCTCCAAGCGGCCCTCTGTGCTTGCGCAAATATTGAGGCAGAATGTTCGCAGCATCGTGAGCGACGAAGGTGATTTTGCTTTCGCTCTGTCTCAGGATCCTGCGACACCGTCTCTACTATGCCATGGCCCCCACATAGAAATAAGAGAGAAAGGTGTAAGTTCGAGAGCAACGGTTGGTCTGTTGTCAGCACACAGGTGCAGTGGACGCTTATACGGAATCTGCAAAAAAAAGACGAATCATGCCAAACTCACAAAGGATATCTCTTTTCTCGATTCTCTTTCTTTCAAGTCCCAGAGATCTAACCGTCGGCCCGAGTGTCTTCGTAGTACGTGCTAGAATGTTAAGAGCGACATGAGCGGCTTCAGTGGCAGATTCACTAGAACGCGTTGCCGCGTTTTCGGTTGCGCACACATCTTCCTGGAAGACTCTACCAGCATCACTTCCGCACGAAGAAATATCAGTACACGCGACAAGTCGCCGAGCCCGTCGCCGACGGCGTCTAAAATGCCGATCAACGCCGCATCTACATAGAGCATACACAACATACATTGTAAACTATTTTGATAGAAATTATGTCTCTCTCCTTTTTTCCCACAAAATGGGGATTAAATTTACTCAATAAATTTTAATAAAATAATCATAAGGAAGAAAAAAATGAATATTTTGCTTGATATTTTTATTATGATAGGATATACTGTATGTTGTGCTATTTCTGCCCTCTTTCGTTACATTTCACACATTTCTCAAAACATACAGAAAAATTCTTTCAAAAAAAAGACGCAACCTGAGAATACATTTTACGAGTCAGATTATACACAAACAGGAAAGCGAGAAACTGAAAGAAAAAATCTATCTACCATCAAGAAAGAAACTTGAAAGAAACGGCCCAAGAATACGGCATCTATTGCCCAACGTAAAATCTAAAGTGTGCATTCGTCCATTGCCCCAAAAAAGGTGTCCAAAAAATACCGTGTGCCCCAGGGAGTTCAAAAACGTGTGTCCAAGAATGCTGTAAGTCATATGTACGTGTCCCTCGATTAGACAAGATTCGGGCGGGAAGAGGGGGGCAGTACAACTACTCAAGTCAGTGGTAGTTATTGCTGAAAACTGAAATAAGAAGAAAATTCCCACCGAAATTATTGTAAGGAAGTATATTGCAAAGTCATTGCATCATCTCTCCACACACCGTGGTCTTACAGTTCCGCTGCACCATCTTTTATCGATTCCACACGCCGAGCATACCAACTACAACACCGAATGTGCCAAGCGCAACAGAGAACCACACGATATGTGGAACAGCAGTAGGCAAGCCGGAATTGAACGACTGCCACACAGTCGCCGACGCGCTCGACGTACTGCTTGACCCAGTGAGGTTGGCGCCGTTCGGCCCGATGGGCCTGGACGTGTCCGTGAACTGGCAGTTTTGTGCATCACAAATGCAATTGCCTGCGATCGGGTCCCAGAAGGGTGTCGAGCAATTCAGCGGAACTGTTGTCGAGGACGTAGAGTGATAAATCATGTGAGAGAAAGGATTTAACGCAAAGCGGTTGGCCAGGAAATGTGTGTGAAAAAGAGGACGAAGTCAGCAAAGTAGGCAGGGCACAAGAAAAAAACATACGGCGGTAACGTGTTTTCTGGCCGCCACCGGTGGCCTGCGGGGGGTCAGGATTCGACGGCGATGGTGTTTCTTCAGGACAGCCATACTGTCAATGCAAAAGGGAGTTCGTCATAAATGATTCATTTTGAGGAAATTTGCATCCAGAAACGAAAAATTAAGTATGATAGTTCCCCGTGAAAAAAAAAATCAGCAAAATGGCAAGCAGTGATAAAAAGGCACGAGGAAAAGGCATAATGAAGCGACAAGGTCAACTTACACACGTGTAGAACGGGAAGTCGCTAAACGCACAGTGTGCGAGCAGGCCTTCCTCGTGCGCGGGCATGCCGTTGCATATCTTCGACGAGTTGTCGACTTGCGGTATCTGACATTTGAGCGGCTCGAAGGCGTCTAGGTCGCTGACCTACCAGAGAAATAATTTTTGTCAGGGACCAAAAAAAAACACGCAAAGACGACGTTGGAACGAAACAAACAAAAGGTGAATGTCAGAATAAAGTTCCAGCAAGTGCGTTGGGGAGAGGCATCAGCGTCACAGTTAGCGGACACGAATTGCGCTGATAAATTACAATGACAGATAGCAGACAAGATACGGCGAAGTTTAAGTGGACGGCCATCCGAACAATTCGAAGTTTACTTTTGGGATTGAGAAAGGTGGGGGAAAGGGTAACATGTGCTAGATGAGATGGGACACGACATACCTTAACCGGATTGCGCACCCACGCAAGGAGCTGCTCGTCTGAAACAATCCACACGTCCTGCTGCTCTTGCGCCCAGCTGAGGAAGTCATTGATCATCTGGATTGTACCAGTGGGAGCTTTGACGCCAGGATACGTGGTCTGTTGCAGATTAAACCGGTCAGAAAAACATGCGTCGACAAGCGAGAACACAGAATGAAAGGAAAAATCAGACAATGGAGCAATTTGACGCACCGAAAGATGGATCGGATGCATGTACAGACCAATTGGCTGGCGATTACCACTGTAGTGAGCGGTAAAGGTGTCCTTCATGTATTCCAAAGTGGCAGTGTCGTTAACCTTCGAATTGCCGTTGGCAGCATCGCTGTTTGACGATCGATGAAATAAATAGCGATGAAGACGGATGTACGATCAACTTACAGCCAAGGGTCCATGAGGTGCGGTCCGGCGACCCCACGCTTGTCGAAAAAGGCGTACATAGGAATTTCCCACAAGCCCGGGAGCTTAGGCTCGCCTTTACATATGCCCTCTACCACCAAGCAGCCGTTTGCCATGCCTGGCCTCAAATATGAATATCCACAGTTTCCTGTCCCTTTCATGTACATTGCTCCACGTACCATAATCCAGCGTATATGGCCAATATGCGTCCGTGTCCGGGTCGGTCACGGGAATGGACGAAGCGGCACTCGAGTCGTAAGTGAAGCGAGACTGATTGAGAATCTGGAGCGTCTGGACCGTGTAGTTCAGAAATGGTGCTCGGAAGCCGTTAATCGCGCTGTAAGGGATGCCGGCGAGAGTGTTGAGCGCGATAAGGTTGCCGTTGATCTGCTCCGCGTCAGGCGAGGCGACGTGTGTCATGGTATGGTCGGCGATCTCGTTCCCGGCGACATACCAGTCCGTTACAAGTGTATAGTTCGTGTAGTTGAGCGACGTAAAGTAAGTCATTTTCGGTGTGCACCCGTTCGGGTTCTGACGCTGGGCGAGAAACTGATTCACGGCGTCGAGCGTATACGACTGTACGGCGTCATCGGCGGTGAAGACGATGAACTGTGGCACATCGCTCTGGTCAGAGCCGTCAGTAAATGGTGAAAATACAAACATGGGTAAATAAAGGCAGACTCACTGGAGAAAGACCGCCTGGTGGACTCGTGCTTGCACAGTTGCAGTCAGGGAGCTTACAGAGCGAGGGATCACACGAATAGCCTGCCGCCTGGGCACTGGTCTGCGCACCAGATATGCCACCGTCTTGCGCATGCACGACGGCGAGGAACGCTGCCGACAAGAGCGAGGAACACCAGAAAAGGGACCAGGGCAACATGGCGAGATGGTGGCAAGAGCAAAGCAAGGAAACGAATAGCGAGATCGAGCTTTGAGTGCGCGTTGTTCGGTCTAGCGACGCTGATGTACGGGCTCAAGGCATTCGCATTACCTCATCTCTTAATTAAACATAGCGAAATAACAGGCCAAGTACAGAGATCATGTTATAATCGGAAAGAAAGCCATAGAACCGCATATGCGCGTGCAATGTCTGCGCAGACAGACGTGTTTCTCAGCCACGTTCCCATTCCCCAGTGATCTGTTCACAAAACAAGGTCCAAGGGGGGACACGCGTAATGTGCTGAGAAGGTGCCAATACACTGCAGAATAGCAGAGAGACCACAAGGTCGCCTATAGTACAGCTTTACGCAGCAAAAGCCAACTTGCAGGTTGCCAGAAAGTCGTTCTGAATGCAGACATCGACACCTTTACTTGAGCCAGAGCTATCCATTGCACGAGCGTTTTCTTTGTGAATCGGCCCGACATCCGACGTGCTCTTGAAGCGGATCTAATTATGTAGACATTGCACAGAGCACAGAAAACTTGGCGTACCCAAAAATCTGGTGAAGTTTTCAGGTTGAGTGCATTTCGGACAGCTGACTGCGTATCTGAAGTCAAATCTCTCACAAAAATTTTCGTTCGTCCTGTATAGCAAAGTACCAGCTTGGACTGTTCGGCACTGTAGTATCCTCGAATTCGCCAAGCCCCGATGGGGTCGTCACTCACCTTGAGCTTCGTTTATCGGGTTCAGTTGCGTCTTGTGGATACGGTCATCAGGAAGCCACGCTATTGTGGCGAGACACAGTGTAGCAGAAATCTGCTGAGGCGTTTGACCTCCCCACCGACCAGGAAAGCGCATTCAAGGCGGAAGCACGTGAGATGTGAGATAATAAGAACAAGAGTTGATTGCTGGGCAGAACTCACCTGCCAAGTCACAACAGTCTGCCCTATTCAACGCGATGAGTCATTTAGCACCTCGTAAGACGTCACGAAACCCACGCCATTTTTACTGTTACTTAAGTAAGGCTAGTACCAAGACGCGCTGCCGGTTTTGGGTATGTACACCCGGCTTTTGGCGCCGAGTGTCCGTAGTAAAGTAGTCCAGGTTTCTAGGTGTGAAGCGTCAGGTGTGCGTAATCCTCAAGTGAGGATTCTAGTTTAGCGGTGTGGACGTCATGACAACGCGGGTGCCACCGGCATATGGTCCTTGGCACCACAAAAGGATGGGAGCAGGTGGGATTACCGCAAGGACAAGCAAATCATCGGGAGGGTTAAAAACCCATATTTGGGAAACCCTGCCACGCCAGGTCAAAATGATTACACTACTGTGAAGATGAGGCGGCAAAAGGCATACCTATACTAAGGACCCACAAAAACCCTGCCACCTCGTGTGTGGTGGTAGCGTCAGCCCCCATCACCACTGTCCGAATCTGAGCCTGACGAGACCCACACTGTTCTCCTCGATATTTGCTTAAGTATATACCGCCAGGGGATAGATACTCGCTATGCATACCGCGACTTGGTTGCAATCCATGAGTTTGTCATTGCTCTTTGGACTGTAAAATGTAAATAGAAGTTTCCGGACATCCAACTCACCTCGAAGGTCACTGTACGCAACACGAGAAAGAACTCCATGGACTAAAGCTAAAGCACATCTTCTAAGTGGCATTTGGAGGCAAACGAACAACGGAGTCAGCAAGGAAACGAAGATCGAGGCCACACGAAACCAAAACATGCTGCAATATACAGACGTAATATTCAGCATACAGTTCTCATGAACATGAATCATTACTATGCGAGACTAGGGAGAAATACAAACATCGTCAGAAATCGACGAGTCCATGAAGAAAACAGGATTACATACTGCAAATGCAGAGAGAACGCGGAGAGAGAGAGATGCAAAAACATTGATGTGCAAAATGTGGAGTTAAAGACGCGTAGAAGATATAGCGATAAGCCACACGCATAGCGCATTGCACTTAGGCGTCGTCGGTCATGATTGCGAAGAACTCTTGCTCATTAATCTCGCCGTCCTGATCGAGGTCGAACTCGTCAATCATAGCCTGCCTACATCATAAAAGCGTGTCAGTTGAGAGTATAGCGTTTGCAAGAGTGAAGAAATGCATGAATAAGTAGGCAATTTATGGGAGATGAAACATCAGAAGGTTGAACTGATGCAAATAGGTTATAGGAAGGAGAGACGCAGCAACAGAACCAGAAAACTCAATTCAACAAGCGAAACACGCACAACTCGTCGTCCTCCAACCGATCACCGATCTCTTTCGCGACGCGCCGCAAGTTGCGGAGGCTTATCTTGCCCGTGTTATCGTCGTCGAAAAGTTGGAATGCGCGACGGATCTCGTCCATGGGGTCCCGCGCAAGTATACGTTCGCTCACTGTTGGGGAGAGAGAGAGATCAATAACAGCACACGACACATCGAAGTAGCTTGCAAGAACGAAACGAATAAGATGCAGAGGGAGCTAAGAAAAGTGATATGCATGTGAACACGCATAACCCATGCCAGTGTGTCCTCGAGGCCCTCTACAAGTGTGACGCGTCTGTCGACTGCGCTCAGTCATTGGCAGAACGTTCGCGCGTCGGTAGCTGTCCTTCCACACGTTTAGATCTTTCCGCCGCGTGGAACAGAGAAAATACAACGAAAGCACGAGAAAACACGAGAACTCACTGATTTTCGCAAAATCCTCAAAATCCATGAGACCGTGGCCCGTCTTATCGTGGTCGCGCAGAATCTTGAGCACTTCGGCCTTCTTCATGTCGAATCCAAGAGCGCGCATGGCAACCTTGAGTTCGTGGTAGTCAACGCAACCATCTTTATCCGTGTCGAAGAGCTCGAACGCCTCTTTGATCTCCTGCTTCTGCTCGTCAGACAGCTCCGGCCGCGCGTGCGACCTACGTTTGGCTTTTTGTGCTGCTGTATACATTCCGCTCATCACGGGGAACTTCCTTGTGGAGGTTGGTACGAGGATGCGAGGGAACAGTCTAAGTTAAAGTGGCGGATTCTTGTTTTCGCGTGCAGAATGGTTCGTTGAGGTGTTTATCGGACGTATGTCGAGTTTAACGCGTATTATGCAAGCGGTCGACAATGAATTCTGTTCTCGCGAAAGAAATACCGAAAGCGCTCAGGTCAACTTGGAATCGCGTTAACATGATCACGTGACATGATCGGTGATCGGGAAGCGCGTCGATTTCCGATGGCACAATGCACATTGCGGACCGACTCACCGTGTCTCACTACATATTGACCCAGGAACCGGATCAAAATCTCTTGTGGGGTCATTTAGCCCAATTGAGAAGCATGCGGCACTCAGTTCCTATTTTGTTTATGCGAAGGCCTTGGCGAGCTCGGCCGCCGCGCCGTCACCGTTGACCACAACCACGGGGACCAGTCATAGACCTTGCTCGTAAGCGAGATATCCTTCATGAACGGTGGTCACTGATTACCATATAAAGCTGAAAGAAAAAATTTGACTTTCTTCAAAGCCCAGTTCAACTAAATATGGAACTATTATCAGCCGCGATCACGCCAATATTCAGCAAAGTTGGCGAAGGGTTCCGACCAGCTTGCCACAGCATGTCCGGTGTGCATTTTCCCTTGCGTTCCAATTTTCGTCTACTTATTTTCTGCAAGGGTCGTACAAATTGCGAACGTGTATCAGGACGTCCGATGCGTACATAAACATCATATGAATTCATAAGGTGTGTTCCACCATGTAAATTCGCGCTCTTCAGAATCGTAGCTCATACAGCCATGTCAGAGTCACCAAATCCTGGTGATAAAATCGGTCAATACCACATATTATTCACGCAACCTTTTGTTTGACTGTTATATTATGTAGTTCTACAACAGGGTGACATTATGAAAGTTGATTTCGGGGTGCACGTTCGCGGGCGCGTCGTCGATTCTGCGTTCACCATGGCATTCGACCACACGTACGACAAGCTCCTCGAGGCGGTTCACGCTGCAACAGACACGGGCATTCGGGTATGTAATTCTCGTTTCGCGCATCCGTAGTAGACATTTATATGTCAAGCTAACGGCGTAGCGTCTTGTAATTGGGCTCGCCTAATCGGTAGGGGAACCTTAAATAGGCCGCGTGGACAGATGAATTGTAAAAGAGCACCAAAGGGGACCGTTTCTGGAAGACGTAGTGATTGGGTCCTGGCGATTGGTCATCCTTGAAAAGTTCACTACTGTACCGCAAGCGCTCTCCCCGCCGTCGTTACTTAGGCCACGTCTGTTGAACACAGCGTAAGCGAACAATTTGTCAACACAGAAAGACTATGTAAGTGCATTTAGGACTTATCTGAGACGAAGCAGGTCGTGGGGTTTTGTATCGCTGTTGACCACGCTCCTGGAGAGTACCGGCTGTGTAATTACAGCTTCTGATCTGTGACCACGAGTTGGAAGGGCACGGTCACTCCTTGCGTCATCTGATGTTGTTGATGCTACTCGCCGGTGTTGTGCCAATACACATGGTCGTGTATATTTCTCTTTTTTTGGTAAACCCCGATCAGAGTTGCATGCTACAACAAAAAAATATGAGGGTCCGTGACCACTCTTGTGAGTGACACCTTGATCTGTCCCATCCAAAAGACCGTTGCGTGTTAGGAACCTGATGTATCCAAGTTCGCCACATTTTGCCCGAGCGAAAGGAGCGAGAATGACAGTTGTCATACGTTGTTGTTGACGATGTCAGCACTACGATAGGTCAGCATTGCACAACCATACATAGTAAATACTTACGGCCAAGTAAACTGGACCCCGGTGCCATCTTGCTTGACTGTGACCATTTGAGTACCGTCGTTCCGACGCGATGTCGATATGACTACACCATAGACAGGCTTTCCTCCGACGAGCCACCACACATGCGTTCCGTTCTGTTTAATATGAGAATGAACAGTCGGGAGAAACAAATTAGAAGAGTACATGTGTGTACGCACCGGGTATTGGGCAGGCTGATTCATAGCATACGAACATTGGAATATATATGATGGCTAGCAAAGTCTGGGTGTGAGGGTATTGAAAAGATGCAAAGAGAGAGTGGGCATCTTATATCAAGGAGACAAGACGTCAGAATGCAAAGAACAGACCCCCGATCACTAGCACTACCGGAGATGAAGAATAAGAGACAACGAATATTACCGGGCCTTGTAGTAGATCAACAACTTATGGGGCCTGCATCGAGAGGTACCGTCTTCACAAGAAAACATGAGGGTGGAAAGGAACCTGTGCGGAGAAAGGGCGGGACCTATGGAACTCCAATCTCTGAACTCGATGAGATTCGGGGAGATGAATCACTAAGTATCCATGGTGGGTATTGCAGACCCACCACACAAGTAAGGACAAGGTACAACCGACAGAGTTGAGTCCGAAGAGCACGAATGCGAAGAGCTGGTGAGAAAAGAATGTATCGTTAAGGACATACAGGATGTGGGAAAAAAGAATGTGACATCCGCAGATGCGGTAATGGGATGAGAGCAGCAGGACCCCTGAAAATAGGCTCAGAGCCCCTGGGAAAGGACGATGCTAAGGATGTCCAGTAGCAGGCCCATTTGCTGAAGAGCACAGCCAGGGGATTAGCACCCTTCATGGGGACTAAACTGCTGCCCTCACCTGGTTGAGGAAATCCTGCAGGGAACTGCCAGTGTATATATAGTAGGGAAAACCAGAGTTCGTAAATGAGCAAGACTACATAGAATAATACGAGATTAACAGAAAAAGCAGTCAATTATTGCGAATGAAGTGAGCAATTATTGGCAACACAGCCACGCATTTCGGATATGATGCAACATGGGCCGCCTCCGCACCTATCCCACCTAAGGGTAGCACTTCGGCGATCCAGATTCGAATCTAAACATAAAAAAGTTGTATGCAGTGGCAGAATGTGTAGATTATTTAAAGTAAACAAGATCTCACTCAGGTGGCGCAACAGGCAGGCCCTGGCGACGCGTGCCCACCGAGCGAAAAGACATGTGAAAACGCGGTTTTTGTCATGACCAGCACAACGACTTGCCTTGAGACGCCAGAGACGGCGAATGTACACACTAGTGATCTATTGACCGATCACATCTTGATCGGTTCTTGGCCATCGTTGCCGTCCGTTGCAGGCATTTGCGAGCTCGGCCCCCGCGCCGTCACCATGGACCACAACCACGGGGTGTTGTTGCATACTTATTTATATCAACTTGTTGTCTTGCTTTGCAACGAAGTCCGGTGCGTTGATATGCTTGTCACTCACTCTCGAACCTCTTTCCATTTATGTATATTTTCCTTTCTCGTCACGGTCAATTCGTTTAGCTACTCACACATCGTGGCGATGACCACTGTCACATATATCGTACCCCGTCTTTATGCTCGCTCCTGTTCGAGGCCTGAGGCCTGCTCCCTCAGACCATTCTCCTCTGTGGACAATCGCTGAGATGCTGTCCTTACGTACTCTGGATACCCGCGCGATTGTGTGTCCGCTCTTCATGGGGACCGGTCATAGACCTTGTTGGTAAGCGAGATACTTAGTACCTACTGATCGATTATCCTCCATGCATGGTGGTGGCTAGATAAAGTTGAAGGCAAACTTTTGACTTTTCTCGAAGCCCAGCTTGAACAAAGATGGAACTATCTTCAGCCGCGACCACGCCAATATTCGGCAAAATTGGTGGAGGGTTCCGCTTGTAATAACATGTCCAGTGTGCATTTTCACTTGCGTTCTAATTCTCGCCTACTTGTTTTCTAGGGTTGTATAAATTGCGAACGTGTATCAGGACGTCCGATGCGTGCATAAACATCATATATATGGCTAGCTCGCATAATGCCAAGCAGGGACTCTGACTTGACCTGCCAGGAGTTATTGACTTCGAATTCTTGGAACAATGAAAGGTGTAAGTGAGGCTCTTTCCTCAGGAACCGTGCCCTGCGCCCCCAAATCCCGGCCGGACATTGTAATGTATGCATGCAGAGCAGCCTTGTGGATCGCTTGCGGTGGCCCACTGGCTCTCTGAAACCATATGGCTCAGTAACGAATTCATACACATAAGGTGTGTTCCACCATGTAAATTCGCACTCTTCAGAATCGTAGCTCATACAGCCATGTCAAAGTAGCGCTCTCAAGCCGCGCGTGTTCTGCCCGATGCATCACGCGTCTTCTATATCATCGTCATGCACTCTATACGCTACATGGTAGCTAGACACCAATAACGCACAGAGAAGAGCCAAACGCGACGCCACCGCCGTTGACGGTATGCAGCTTTCAAGTTACGGTGCCCATATAAAAAGATGGTCGATTTATTTCGCGAAGATACACATATTTCTGTGGAAGCGTGTCCGATGCTGGTTTGGCGCGTGGTTAGCAGCTGCACGTATATGTATGTCCATCGAGGATGATAGAAAGGACAAGATAAATGAAAACAGCAAGTTTCCTCCGATATGTAAGACGTTTCGAAAATTTCTCTGTCTTGCAAAATCACGCGATGCCTTGTCAGATGAGCAACACTCCAACTCCTATGTAGGAAGTATGTACTCCACTTTGTCGTCGACCCTCGGGAGCTTCGAAACTCGCCTCAACTGTTTGCAAAAACGGAATCCTCGGGGACAGCCAGTAAGGAAAAGTACGCCATCTGCCTCGCAGGTCACACGATGAGGGACGCCACAAAATCGCTGTGGCACACCATTGAGCTCATGCCGGCTAGCCGTTAGAACGATGTACTATACGGGAAAGAAATGGGTAGGCGGACGCCACTGACACACCTGCACGCCGATGAGAACCTTGCAGACGACTTCGTGTAGCCACCGCTTCCCAAAAAGCGGCCGAGCGCAAGGAGACATGTACAATGATCGTAAACCAGGCGTCCGCTGCACGCTCCCACCGCCGGTGCGCCTGAGCTGTTTGCGCCACAGGGAGTATACGAGCTTTTGGTACGGCGATAAAAAAAACCGTTCCCTTATTCATGCAAGAACCCCAAAGTCGACGTGGCGCAAGGATAACAAGCTTCGTAATAGGTACAGGTGCAGTGGAACGAGATGGATCAGAACCATGATACCAGCGGAAGAACGTTATGTAAACCTGCGCCGCACAGGGATAACAAGTTCTGATATTACGGTACAGCTACCGTGGAACGAGCCCCTACGAGTCCTGTTACGGATGAAGGGCACTAAGCCTTAATAGCGTCCCGCGAGCATTATAAGCGAGATCCTGTAACGATCGCTCTTTACCACCGTAGGAGCCTTCAGCCGTGCTTCGCAGCCCAAGGGCTGCCTCTGGCCCGTCAGATTAACGCGCAAGATTCACGCCTAAGTCATGTGCGCGTACTTACGTCTGTAGTAGAACGGCCGTCGACTGTCCATGTCATGTCATGAGTCGGTCTACGGAGAGCTGTCAAGTCGGCGGATATCTTTCGGAGAATTAGATAGAATCCAGTACGATGTCGACTTGCGCTTAGCACACACTCCGAAATGGAGAGTTTGTTACCTTGTCGCTCGCAATTCAAAGCTCTTCACTCGTGTCAGTCTGCATAGTCCTGCTATGAACGCAGCACCAGTGCCCAGTTACATACTTACGCTTTACGCCACAAGTTCGAAGAACCAGCTGTACATAACGCGTATTGACGCGTGAGTGTACCGAATCTACTATGAAACAATACTATTGCATTTGCATAAAGTACTTTACTAGACTCCGGAACGATGATATGATATGTACGTCTTTTAGAATATAACAATAAAAACGTCGACGATAGAAGCGTTTTGTTTAGAGTACAATATACATAGGTTATAGAATGCGGTGGTGGCATTAATGGACGGGTACTAATTGACTTTGCTGGCTGATCCCAAATTTTTCCCTGTGCGATAATCGATAGTAAGAAGCATCGAACCGGAGGGGATGAGGAGCTGCGAGTTTCAGAAAGAAAATGTGGACGGATGGACATTAGGGATGTTACACACAAGTCGACTAAGTAAAAGAAAGAAAAATCGGAAGAGGAAAGAGCAGCCAGGGCGGAAATAAATAACGATTGCGTGAACGAGAAAATGTCCAGTGGCACTGCAGGAAAAAGAGAACAATCAATAAACGGGAAGAGAATGCAGTGGCGAGGGCCCCTAAAAGTCACCAGATGATCAGCGAATTCGAGGGTGAAGTTCAGAAGCTACAAGCGCGATGAATGCAAGCCATAAAAAAAATACAACACGGAGGTTAGGAAGGTATTGTCGTTGGGCATGCGTGTGTGGAGTCGTTGAGAGTTTTAGCGAATGGTCCCCTGCTTGGTAGCGGAAGAAGGGATAATGCATCAACCGGCGGTAGAACGTGCGCTGCGGGTATAATGCGGCTGGCGAAGGGGATACGGTAGCATGATCAGCAACGAGTGATTACCCAACGACGATAATAAAAAAAGAGAAGGAATAAAAGAGAAAACAGGATTAAATAAGACTTTTTTTGATACACGATTGGAGATGACCAAACAACTGAAACAAGCTGGAAACACAAAAAAAAAGTCTTGCGGGGGCGAAAGTAGCGGCAGACTAAGAGAGAAAAGCAAAACACAAATGATTTGACTGGGGTCGGCAAAGCGACGAGAAAGCGGAACGGGTAGAGGAAAAATCATCAAAACAAGCGTGCGCGTGTGCCCAGCGAGATGCACGACCGTGGGGGTGCAGTTAAGGTCGGCCTCCAGGTAGGTGAGCCAGAAAACGCATGTAGTATGTTTATTTGTCCACACGATAACCAAAAAAGTACTGCACAACAGGCCAAGAAAAAAAAAACACTCAAAAGCGAGCGCATGTATATACGTTGTGGTGGATGGCCCAGGTGTTACGCGCGGAGCGAGGTGAGGCTGGTTCCTTTTGGCAGGACATAGTCCTTGTGCACGCGCATGTGCTGGCAGAGGTTGTCGTGCCGGCTGAAGTCCTTGCCGCATCCGGGGTAGGGGCATCGGTGAGCTGGGGAGATCCGCCGGTCAGAGGAAAATAAGGGAATGAAAAAAATATATATATACTTACGCTTCTCATGGGTGTGTATACTCCGTACATGACGCTTCAAGTGCTCGCCGCGTACAAAGCACTTGCCACACCCCGGCACCTTGCAGGTATATAGTCGCAGGCCTTTCGAGCCTCGCCGACTGCCGCCAGCTAGAGCGGCCACGAGTTGTCGTGGCTGGAGCTCAAGCGTCAAGGATGCCGCAGTGGGCACGCGGCGACCGCGCGATTTCTTCGTTAGGTTCGGCACCGGCACGGGGATGGGAAGGATGGTCGGTGGGCGTGGGCGCCGTCTTAGAGGGAGTGGTGTACCATCAGGGGCCGCTGGCAGATACATATCCTCAAGTGCTGACACATCCATTGAACTAGCCGCATTGCGTGATGACGAGTAGGGGGCAAAGCGTCCGTCCGATGAGACCGACGACGATGAGGAGCTGGCAACAGCACGACGGCGCAGGGTGCGACCATTCGGTACTACGGCGAGCCTGCGCGGTGGCAGGACGTAGTCGGCGTCATCCTTGTTATCCGACTCACCCGCATCCAAGTCATAGTCGAATGGGTCTGTGCCAGGCGCAGAACTCGGCGACGCGACGGCAGCGGCAAAAACGCTGTCGTCATCAAGCTCGCCCTCCGCATCGCGATCGTCGTCCTCCGCGCTGGCACATTCGTCACGCACCTCCGGGTCAGAAAGCTGATATTGGTAGTGCCTGGAGTGATAGCGCGTGTGTGCGAACGCGGGGGCAGATGAGATGCTGGCGGGGCTGCCGGTCGAGCGATACGCGGGTTCGCGTGGGGAGCCTGAAACGAAGCGCGGATCGCAGGCGAGAGGTTGCTGCTGAGCGCTCGAGAGGTGCGACCCGTGGGGCGAAACCGGGGACTCTGCGGAGATTATATCTGCTGTGTGCACATAGAACCCAGGTTGCGCGACATCAATGGGTTGCGGCACGTGAGTACACGTGGGCATGGACTCATAGCATGTGCTAGGCAGTGTGTGCTGGGTCGGGAATGACTGCTGCTCAGCCTGCTGATGTACCTGGCGGTGGTGCACGAACGGATCGACGGTCTCAAAGACCTGTGAGTGCTCGGTGTGGTGTTGATGGGCGACCTGCTGGTGCTGTTGAACGCGATGCTGCAGCAGATGCTGCTCAGGGTGTTGCTGGAGATCTGGCGGATATATAAAGAACGTAAATACTACAGTTAGTCAACTAACTAAACGCGCGAAAATCAGACCTTGCAACGGGTACAACAACATATCTTCTTGCTTTACGTGTGGCTGCTGCTGCTGAGCGTAATGAATCTGCTGCTGAGCGTATGGCATCTGCTGCTGCTGATGGCAGTGAGAATAATTATTCTGCCACTGGTCGTGTTGTTGTTGCTGCTGCTGCTGTTGTTGCAGATAAAGAGCATTGGCGGCATCCTGGTGATACATGGCGAACTTGACCTGATCGGAGTCGCATGCGTATGCCATAGCAGAGCGTTGGCGAAGCTGAAGAGAATAGTGCTTGTCTTGCCAGTTAGACGTTGGGTAGGCGAGGACGTCGCGGGCATCGTCTGGATACACAAGCTGGTCGGCTGAGGCATAGACCATGGGATATAAGTACTCGTTCTGGATGGGGCTGGGTTCGTGGGGGGAATCGGTGGACGAAGCGGAAGAGTATGCGGTGAAGGTAGGGCTGGAGGGGGAGGACATGGGGAAAATGAGAAAGGCGAGCAGCCGTTGCGAGCCCTTTACAATGGATGGCAGAGGCAAGCCGGCGAAATGATTGAGTGGCGATGATGGAAATCGCGAGGCGTTCAATTCTGCGCTGATTGTCAATTCATATAACATATTGATTGCCTTTACCATGTCGTCCAATTGCCAATTTCTCCACAAAACAGAATTTACACACACGCCCAGATTCATAATCGCGAAATTCTATTTTTCCGCTCGAATCGCAGCTATCGAAAGAAGTAAATTGATGCAAGCCTCAGCAAATTTGCGCGCCGAGTTAAGCCGCGGGTACTCTTTTGCTGCACTCTCGCGCCGGATTATTGCAACGAAACATCGCGTGCCAGCATCGCTTGCAGAGTACAAAAAATTCAGCTCTGATATGCAGCTAAATCGAGAATGAACTCGTACCCCGGGACCTGACATTCATACCTGCATCTACACGCCTCCGGAACGGTATTTTGCCAACGGCCAAATGCGGGGTGTCTCGTGGAATCGGAGTCTTGCGAACCAATCAAGGCCAATCACCGCCTGCATTTAGCTTCGACGTGGACCCACAGGCGTGGGTCCGTGGGGCCGCACTAACGGTGGACAGCTGTCAATCGATCTAGCACCCGCCGACAACCCCACCTCACCAGGTGAAGCGCTGAAGCCTTTGCTCGACGTCCAAGTTAATCGCCAGCATAATCTCTGGGCCATATCTACGAGAAAAGTCCGCTTCTTTGTCGAATATAGGCTGTGATGGCACCACGTCGCCCCAGAATTGTACATCTTATTAGAGTTCAGTCGTCCAGCGCCCGGCTGACCTCTCAGATCCGCCACAAGATCGCCATTCCCATGATCATGATGATCATGATGCACAAGTCTGCGTGCTTCCCGTCATATCTAAGTCTTCTCTACTCGTTTTCCTCGCACAATTGCAAGCCAAATCGTGGACTGTTTGCGAATCATTGACAAAGCACTTGCGCCACCATTTCGTTAATCGCAATGCAAACGGAACCCTACTTTGCTGCACCACATCGAATGGATGCGGCTAGTTACTTTTGTGCGCTCCAACAAATGCACTTCTTTGCAGAGTCGAAGGGCTGCAGTTGAGTCTTCTCTACAATTTGATCTTTCATGATCTCCGCGCCCCTTTGCCGAATCGCTGTTCTTTATTCGAATCGAGACAAACAGAGAAAGTAAATAAGAACGGAGATTATGCGGGCGTCTTGTGTCGCATGCACGCCGTACGACCTGTGTGGATACGATAGCAGCGTGGCTGATTTATTTCCTGTACTGCACGGTATACACGGCTGCGACGGCATCGTGTGTGATTTCTGCCCTGGTATGTACTTTGAGCGCCTACGATCAGGTTCGGGCTGCTCTTCTCGCAGGATGAGCGTTGCCCACAGCTAATCGTGGGCTGTCGCCTGCCCGAAATTCTCATGAATAACTCCGGGGGTCTCTGCATAGCACGACAGCAGTTGTCACCTCGTAGTGGCAAGTTAGACCGATCGCACGAATGACCATACCTGTCAACGCAGGTATCCGGGTACGTACAAACGTCCTCACCGATGAAGAATCCAGTGCTTTTGTATGCAGGGTCCACGGCAGGCGCTCACGGCATGGCATTCTCATGTAACGTCGGAACTTCAAATGAGAATCATCGCGACTTTGTTATCAATGGCAAGATTGGAAGTTCTATACCCAGTCGCGGAAATGATAAACGGCAGCATTCTTGAGCAACGTTGACGTTGACATTGCCCCTGACGGGCAACAACCCGGACCCGTTTAATAACTCCGTCCGAATTCCGGGTCAAGTCGCCCGATCATCCGGAAGTACGCATATCGCGGTCAATCTTGCACTCGATAGTGGCGGTGCCCTGGCTGTACGTGCCTGTCGGTTGCGTGCCTGTCGGTTGCGATTGGCGGCCATGTGCAGCGCACTAGGTGCGGCAACTGGGAAATTTTGTTTTTGACAGTACCGTCGGCATCCGTTCGCATGAGTAGTGCCTGTCTGATTATCTCTGCCATGCCTGTGCGTCCCTGTCAATACGTTCTCTCTCTCTTGCGCGTGACGACGATTGTCTGGATGTGTAGCCTTCCAGTTTGTCGAGACCGTGCTGGAGCTCGTCGTAGAAAGAGACATTTGACAGATGGAATTTCAATGATTGTGTAGGGGCGTTGCGCCGGGACTGCGTGTCCTTGGCATCGCTGGTTGGAATTTATATTAGAGGTATGTGAAGGTACAACCCCATTTATAGAATTTTGTCCATACTATGGCGAAACGAATATAAGAGACGATGAGGCGGTTGAGGTTCGCAGCTCCCGCTTGATCGTTAAAGAGTTCATGCCGTCAGGCGGATGTGCTATTCTTGAATGAAAGAAAGAATGAAGTTGCGGATCTATTCACAAGGTTTCCGCGTAGTATGAACATCTGACCAAATGCCAGACGCCGTTGCGTGTGCTATCTAATCAACAAAATGGCTGCACATTCCAACCCGACATGACTATTTCCCTGGATACTAAAGCCAGCTAGTTTCCTGGTCTGAAATTCGAAGAGCCAGTACATACTTATCTTTCCCTTGCGATGCGAGAAACTTCGTGACCGGAGTCAACGGTAGAGGATCGCACAGTCACCATCACGCATACATCTTCCGCTGAATTCCTATTGAGGAACTCCTCCCCAGTTTCTGTGCATAGCTTCTTTTGGCAATGAGACGGGTGCAACGCCGTTGATTCAATAGTATGTACGATAAAGGAAAAATGCCGTGTGAATCCGTGACTATACAACTAGTTTCATTATTAAAAATTTGCATAAGGGGACATTACATGTAGGCCATCCATATCAACATGAAAAGGTAAGACCGCGAGTACGTAAGGATCACAGGAAAAGACAAGAAGATCACGAATGTGAACCGCTCAAAGAAGATACGCAGGTATTATGTGTGTATCTTGCATGCCGACCACAAGAAATAGTGGAACGTGTATCGTTCAGGCAGACGTCGCCCACTCTCCCGCATGGTGCCGTCCAAGGCTCTGAATATGCTGCTCAAGCGCGCCTCGCGCCCCAATACGGACGGGATTATCAGTCGTACGTGAACCGGAGCGCTTGTATACATACGACCTCGGGAGGTCGTCATACTCCGTACGGTTGCTTGACTGGGCCCTGCCGCCGTACGCCTTATACAGTGCCATGGGCGTGACGCTGCCGTCCCCGAGTGTGCTATCCACGGGAGACGTGGATTCGTTCAGAATGTTGTTTTGCTCCGGGCCACCGTCGGCTTCACGGCTACTACCCAGCGCCGCGCCGTCCAGCGAATCGGCGGGTACACGTGGTGAGGCGTCAGGCCCATTTGGAATCTCGGTGCGAAGGGAAGACACGGCCATGTTGGCTTTACGTGGGGACGCCTCGTAAGTGTAGTTCGAAGAACGCCCCGGTCGAGGGAACACACCCGTTGACGAAGGGAAGGGTGACGTCGACGCTTGAAATGAAGACGATGAAAAGGGGACAGTATGCAGGAAGCTATTAGAAGTATACGACGAATGTGCGGACGTAGCGAACGGTGGCGGTGGAAACTGAGACGTCTGACTGCCGTTTTGCAGGTAACGGGCCAATGATTGGTTCGTTTGAAAGGACGATGTAGGGAACGTCGCGTAGTCGCCCTTGGGTGAACGTTGTTCTTCCCTGTCGAGACTTTTCCGTCCCAACGAGGCACTTTCAGCGTTTTCAGTCGGAGTGGCCATCAAGTCCTTCCCGTCTTTATGGACCTTCAGATGCTGCAGCAGATTATCGTGCCGGTTGAAAAATTTGTTGCATGTTGGTACCATGCATTTGAACGCTACAAAGGCGAGTAAGTTAGGGACAGACACTGTAGACGAAAGCGAGCCTGATGGAGAAGAAGCATGGTTTCACGCTGGGTGGTTCAGTACGTTCAGTGCCGATGGCATCGGCTATAGAAGACAACAAGAGTGACGCGTCCCCCGTATTGTTGACTTGTTACTCAAGCAATCCTCATAACAAATGACGTAAACCAGTCACCCAACCGTCCAATATGAACAACCCGCATGCATTGAATTCACGTACGTTTTTCATGGGTATGGATGGACCGTATGTGGCGTTTCAAGTGCTCGCCACGATGGAACGCTTTTCCGCAACCATCCACCTTACACACATAACTTCGCGATTCAGCATCCTTGTTCGAGTCTGAATCAGTAGCTCGCTCGTTCTTCGTGGGCACGCGTCTCCCCCGACTCTTTTTTGTGAGGTTAGGTACAGGAACGGGGAGCGTG
Source organism: Fistulina hepatica ATCC 64428 (assembly GCA_000934395.1). Lineage (NCBI taxonomy): Eukaryota > Fungi > Basidiomycota > Agaricomycetes > Agaricales > Fistulinaceae > Fistulina > Fistulina hepatica. The sequence goes on along the minus strand of KN881646.1, from coordinate 80,620 downwards.
GCACGAGATCGAGGGCCAAGGCTATCTGCGTAATCGTCCCCGTGTGTCTCGGGTGAGTTCATGAACGTCAAGTGGCGATGAGGGGCCGGCAAGGCCGCGATAATGTGTGAAGCAGAAGGGTCGTTCGTCGTCGCGCTGCCGTCGTCAACTTGGCCCATCGATGACTTGGACCGTGAAGCACGGGTCTTTTTCCGTGACGTCGACGGCTTTTGTTCGAACAAAGAGTCGTCATCGTCGCGCACCCGTCGCTTCGTGACGGTCCCAGTCTGTGATCTCGTCAATGGCCGCTGGGACTCCACTCGTGGTTTTTCCTAAAAGTATAAATAAAAATAAGAAAAAGTGTAAACTACATCAAACACGCGAGGAAACAAACGCTTTCCTGTCCACTGGGTTCTGAATTCGATTTCACGTCGGTTTCCTCGCGAACTGGCAACGCGGACGACATGGCCAGGGGCTACACAGGGGCAAAGAGTGTTGGTGCTGTACAGCTCCGCTCATGCAGAAAAACCCCCACCTATTCAATGAAAGGAAGCTGTTTAAAACGAGAATACCTATTTCAGAGAGCAGATGGGATGTTGCAACGGTAGAAACCTTGGATTCCCACTGGGAGGACTTTTGAGGCAGAGCGTGTGGTTGGAGCATAACAGGGGTGAACCGTGCACCAGACCCGGGTGACCGATTTCCTCTTAATCTGTGTACAAACACGGCATTTTCGCATCCAAATCTGAAAATTCTGCTAAATCTCCGGATCGGGTTACGATCGCGTCACGCTACTCACCTGGGACTGGTCCCAGGTGCGACACACACCGTCGGTCTCCTTTGATACAGCCGCTACGTTGACTTTTTATGCGCTCTTTCTCCTCTGCTTTATTAGACTACCCGGTTATCCAATCCTTTCCCTTGTTCATCGAAGTTTGTAAGACTCCATGCACATTCATGTATGGCGTCTTTCTGTGTTTGAACATGAACAGCCTGAAGTCTCCACATAAGCGTATGCGCGTGCAGACCAGATCCCAGAGCGTTGTCACTCTAATTTCCAAATGACTCATTTTTCTTGTAGGTGAACACTTGCACCTTTGACTATAAATGTTTCTTGCTTACAATGTCTGCTTCAGTAAGCAATAACGTTATCGTCGAGACGCCATCACATAGACAAGATGTTTGCGAATAGCCTCCTCAAGATCTGTGCTGTATAAGTTTGATTGATTCCCTTCGATAGGTGAAATGGCTCGTTGATAGTCAGTCATATTCTCAAAATCGGCGGTCTGAGTCCCGCGAAGATACTCCCAACATCTTGGATGTTGGCACGAACAATGAACCCGGGCCCTTGAAGCTTGAGCCTCGAGCTCTGACCCATTCCATCTGGCGTGTACCGCCGCATTATAGCCCTTGCTACTTGTTCAACGGCACGTCTGACAGGAATGAAGACATACACGTATGTATGAACATGAATATGACACGTTCGTGAACTAGGGCACGCTCTGGCACGCTAGCCTTTTTGCACCTTCCGCAGTCTGGTACCCATTTGCCTTGTAGAATCCCGCACACAAGCACTATCCGCACAGCTTGTTCTACTTCAAGGATTTCGCTACTGTGAATGCGCAATGTTTGTTCAATCGCCATGCAGGCCAGCATTATTTAATGACGATATGTACATCTGGCTTTCTAGAGGACCCATAAAAATAGAACAAGATACCTCATCCCCAAAATGGTGCTTTGGTCCGACAAACTTGAAAGACAGGCCATTCTTCTGGAATTTTGTCAAAATGGATTGCTTGTCCCAGAACAAATCGACTAGGCAGTGCCACAAGTCAAAAGTTTGTCTGAAGTTGTGCGTATTCTCATAGATTCTCATAAATCCCCTTTCTAGAGTGTGTGTTGACACACGCCACAACCAAGGAGCTAGCGCCGTAGCGCCTGACAGGATCCGCATCGTCAGCGGTACGTTGACTGAAAAGCATCTTCGTGTAGGACCCCGGAATATATACTGTGATGTCTGAAGCCATGTCGGACACGAACTTGGGTCTGAGGCGCCGCAGGCCGAATTTAACTATCGGACATCAGCACTTGGCTACTCGCGAGGCTGAAGTCAATGTTGCACATGGTGTAGAAGTGGGTGGTCGTGATGTCGAGTTGCAACTGCTTTTCAAAAGGTCTAGTTTCGAGCCCTAACCAGGCCTTTCCTGCAAATCCACGTTTTTGGTCATTTTTCGTTGCATATTCTTGATATAGCAGCTGCAATGAAGAAACTGCAGCAGAAAATTTACGATCTGTCTTGATGTGGGCTATATCAATGTTTTTAGAGCCCTACTGGTCGAAACTCATACATAAATTAGGCCGTATGATGTCCTGAAATAGCTAAGAAGGTACGAAAAGAAGAAGAAAAAAATCGAAAAACGGTGGGTTTCGAGGCCGAGTACCGTTGTCGTACATGAATTGCCCCTGGTGCCACCGAATTTTTTGTGGACATGAGGCTGCTTACAACGGTCGAGATGTCGGACAGGCTGAGCTGGCCCCGATATTTGACATCTGAGTGCACATTCCGGGGTCCTCTTTGTGTATGGGGCTGGATAAGGCTACATCCGCCGGGCTGGGTATCGCATGCCAGACGGGATGGGGTCGCACCACAGCAGGCCACAGTACGCTTTTATCTTAGTCTACCCAATCAAGGGATCACTCGCTTAATCAGGCGTACGGGGATTCGTGCGTCCCCAATGCCCATGCGGAGTGGGCCATGCGCGTGCGGCTCCGACCAACCGCCGTGACACAGACTTGAACTCACTGGAGGTGTCAGTCTCTCCCATGATCTTTCAATATTAGCGCTTCCGTAGTCCATGCTGAGGGAAAAAATGAAGGTGGCCACAACATGTCCAAACACTGCGTTGGCCGAAATCGCGTGGACGAGGCTCATCAATTCAATCGCTGTGAAGTCTCGTGATGTCACATGACCGTGAATTTTTTTTGACTCATCATGGGGGCCGGCAACTGGCAGGCGAAAAGTGATACGCGCCGATCGGTCAGTAGCTAGATAGGTTCCGCGGGATACATATTCGTCGCCAGGTCTAAGAGACTCATCCAGCAGTGGAAATGTTGTGCTCTGGCTAAATTATAACAGTAATAGAATAGTTCCCATGAATGATCAGGAAGATCCGTGTCTCGTACAAGGGTTTGAAAGCAGATGGGAGTCCGCGGGACTGCCCAAAAGGTGAGTCATACAGCCATTCTCCTCAATAAAAAGACGATGGATTTTGAGAAATCGGCATCAGGAAAAAATGATGTAAGTGCGTAGATAGAG
>KN881646.1:30551-74198 GCA_000934395.1 Fistulina hepatica ATCC 64428 | reverse complement strand
CGTGAATTTTTTTTGACTCATCATGGGGGCCGGCAACTGGCAGGCGAAAAGTGATACGCGCCGATCGGTCAGTAGCTAGATAGGTTCCGCGGGATACATATTCGTCGCCAGGTCTAAGAGACTCATCCAGCAGTGGAAATGTTGTGCTCTGGCTAAATTATAACAGTAATAGAATAGTTCCCATGAATGATCAGGAAGATCCGTGTCTCGTACAAGGGTTTGAAAGCAGATGGGAGTCCGCGGGACTGCCCAAAAGGTGAGTCATACAGCCATTCTCCTCAATAAAAAGACGATGGATTTTGAGAAATCGGCATCAGGAAAAAATGATGTAAGTGCGTAGATAGAGTTTTTTTATGTGAAATTTAGATCGATTGGGACAGATTTTTGATGCGGTGTCATTTTTAGGGATTTTCAGACAAAATCTCGCCTTATTTGCATATATTTAAAAAATCTGTCCCAAGAATATTTATCTAGACCACCTTGCAGACATTTCTTCCACTGACAACTTATCCTCAAAGTGAGCGTACGTTTCTGAATCCCGACTGACCATTTCTACAGCCAACCTCGGAAGCAATTTAGGCAGTGGATTGCCGACCCCCACTCATCAGTTTTTATAGCGCCAGGGCCTTACATACCAAGACGCGCTGACTGCTAGGGGCAGTGTCTACTGTGGCTGCCGCTTCGGTGCCGCGGCCTAAGTTCTATCTATGTGTGTGAAGCGTGAAGTGGGTGATTCCCTCAAGCGAGCGGTTTTGGACAGGGAGAAGTTTTAAAACTTGGGTGTAGGCTACATCAACATTTATGATGGTTGAAGTTCATCGAGTGCGCTTGAGTCTCTATCTCTGCCGACTTTCATCACCGCAGATTCCTTCGATTCATTGACTATAACCTAACATTGTCGGTTAGGGACAACACTGTTTGCAATTGCTTCTCGTTCTTCGAAAGGATTGTTTAAATAACATGTCATGCATAACCGCCATAACGCATGAGAAATGATATCTCCCGACGTTATGCATTATGATGTCTTCAACTGTATCTGCTTCTCCTTCTGCATTGAAAATCTTATGTGACGCGGCACGCCTTTCTCCAGGGATTATATGACTGTGCAACAACTGCCTCTGTGACCTGGAGAAGATATGCATTGTGGGGTCCGGTGCAACCTCACGTTTCATACGTCTTTATTTTCTTATTCAACTTGACGGCTGTGGAAAGATGGGAAACAGCTTAAAACGGTCATTGTTCTTGGGACGCTGGTTCTTGACTCTATGAGTTTTGTGGCTCTTGAGATTCAAGATCCCGCCCGGTAAGGACTCTCGCGCGTGCACGTGTTCCAGTACCATTCTTCCTATACTTTGAACAGGCACCTGCAGCTGACATCACCCATTACAGAAGATATGATGTCACTAATCTACCGTCGTCAGGTATATAAAGACGCTCTTCATTCTTGTCTGTCCGCCCCAATCTTGACCGCAACCATGACCTCTTTAATCGGAAGTACAGCACAAGCGGCCCACTCCGCGTTTTCAGCTCTTATTTCCACGGCGGAAGTTCATCGAGGCTCTGAAATCAAGACACTGACACCACAGGTCAAGGAAGGGGCGGCGGACACCCCCGTTAATCTGAATTTTGCCGAAGGAAGACGCGTCATTGTAGGTCGCTGTCTCGGCTACACGACTCGCAGTATACTGAATCTCGTGTTTGCAGGTTGGTGTCCCTGGCGCGTTCACGTATGTTTTCCGTCGTCGCGAATTATTTTCCACAGCAATTGACCGGCTTGCATTCGATTACTTAGTGGCACTTGCTCGAAACAGATTCCTACTTATATTTCGTTGTACGATCAATTCAAGGCGCGCGGTGTTTCTGAAATTCTGGTGGTTGCAGTGAATGATGCATTCGTCATGCAGTAAGCGTCTTCATTCACCTAAATATGAACACATCTTAAAATCAACTATCACATAACAGAGCATGGAAGGAGAAGCTCGCGCCTGAGGGAACACGTATGGGTTACATTGCTTTGACTGTAAGACGCGTGCTTTGCTAACTGGTTTTAAAAGCTGTGCGATTCATAGCTGACGACCAGGGCCTGTTTGTATCTTCCCTTGGTCTTGTGTTCGACGCGACGCCACTTCTTGGCGGTCCGCGGAGCAAGGTATGGAAGGCTTTATCTACAGTTCTACAACGGGCTGACAACGTGTTTTCAGCGCTTTGTTATCGTTGCGGATGGTCCGAAAGTGACCACAATCGCTGTGGAAAAGGATCCGGGGCAATTGACCTCTACCGACGCACACGCTGTTTTGTCCTTGCTATGATCGTTTACGATAGAAATATTCAACCGCCTCCATATGATATATGTATATGTACGATACGGAAAGAAAGCAAATCAAAATGGAAATTGACATTGGCCAGGAAAAGTGTATGTGCTTTTATCCGTGGCCATATCGTACCATGCGTTACTTTTGAGGTACCGAAGGTTTCTAGGGAACGAGAAACACTCAGTTTTCGCGCTTAGAGCACCGCCAAAAAACCCGGAAAGTAACCTTACGAGAAAACAAACTATGTGGGGTCATGAAAAATGATATCATGAATGCGCGAATAACGTTAGGAAAAATAAGTGAAGGAGTAAAGGGTCATGATGCTTTCGACAACGTAAAGTGCGATCACCAGAAAATTAGGGTGACAATAGAAAAGAAAACGGTCAACACTTCCCATCCATGCAGGGTTGGCTCCACCCGTCCGTCACAAGCGATTCAATGTCAATGAAAATTGAAGTTCATGCGAACCTTCTCCGAACTCCAGCACAACGGCTGTTGCTGCTGCTCACGCACGATAGCAAGCGGAAGTCTAAAAAAAAAAAACAATAAAAGATAGTCATTAAATCTGTTGCACAGAGTGGTTTACATGGGGTCGCGGCGGATGTGCAAGACACAACAATAACAGAGAGACAGGGCAAGTCGGGCGAGAGATACACTGAAGAAAGAGTGCATGATACAATGGGGAAGAGAGTGCATGATACACATGTGTGGATGGTCCACCTACTTATCCTTGATATCCCGCGCCTCCTGCCACACCCCGTCGGCGTCGCGCTTGCGAACCGTGAAGCAGGCGATCCCCAGGTAGTTCGTGATGTCATTGATCACGAGCGTGCAGAAGCGCGCGTACGTGACGAAGGAGATGAGCAGAGAGAGGTACACGACGATGGCCGTGCGGAATGCTGATGTCTGGATGATCGGGTCACTAATAAAAACCGCCATTCAGATATGAAAGGCACGGGGGAACAAGAATTCACGCACATTCCAAAAAGCCGTGGCATGTTAGCGTCGAGTGCACTGACGACACTACACATCCACACCCAATCCCACACAGGGAAACCGCCCTTCGTGACGTGCGCCAGGATCATGCGCCCGACCTGATGTGCAAATTGGCAGCCCACTGACAACATGAAAGGCACGAGTAGCGACGAGCTGACGATCCTGGACGCGCTGAGCCACGCCCACTCGATAAAGGCCATGACGACAAAAGGGAGAAGCAGCAGGAGCGGCCATAGACAGGACTTTCCTGTGGATTTGATTGCCTTCCACACGTTGAAGTAACTGGTGACGATGTTGAAGGCCAATCCCATCACAGCAAAATACATGAACAGCTCGTTTAATGCTACATTGGGAACATCCCGAAGGAAAGAAGCGCCTTCGAGCTTCAAGACAGTCCATATACCGGTATCCCAGAAAGACGGACCTGGACGCATCGTTGGCGTCGTTCAACAAACGTCGACGCACCGACGAATCCAGTGATGATGTATATTATGACGATCATGAGGATGCCTTCGACCGGACCAGAGAAGACACCGAGGAAGAGTTGACCTATGAAAACATTAGTCTATTTCGATAGTACGCACACAGACCACTGTAACCTGTGTGGTATTCCTCCCACGTCGTCAGGTAGAAGTTAGCTAGTGTAGCCACTTGAGAAGTAATGGTCCACCACGATCGTCCAAGATTCAAAGCGTAGCAAGTCAGGATCGCCTCCAGCTGCAGAGGAAGCATTGAACAAGCGCGTCAAACGACAACACAGCGAGCGACCCACTGTGGTGTTGAGTGCGTCACATCCTACAGCAGCATTAAATACGCGTCATGTGGAATGAGGTTGGTAGGCACACCGTGATCGAACATTTCCCCGAGAGGACCGGCCATGCCAGTACGTCTTGCCTGTTTGCTAGTGATCGTTTATCTAGTCACAGCCAGCACGGCGCAACATGTGAACATGATCCCTTACCCGTCAATCGCGTCAAATGCTTGATACAAGAACAGGCCGGCAGCCCATCTGCAATGCCATGATCATCTATGTAACAGCAGCCGAGCATGAACACGGACGTGAAATATAACCAATGAGGAGGAGCGCGGTCGCCGTTCTTCTCCGCGAGATATGCAGGATCGCAGTGTAGTAATGTCAGGAAATTCAATATGACAATGCACAAGCCCGAAAGCGTGATCTAGATCACAACAGTCGGTCGCCGCGCTTTCAGAAACATGAATAGACACGTACGGTGTTAGGCGCCACAGTCTGTGGCCATAATGTCACGAACCAATTCCAGAAGGGATTCAGCACATAACGCGAGACCAACGACCTGCAACGCGTTGACAAACAATATATCCTGCGGATAGATAATTTACTCACTTGTCTACAGACTTATACTGGTATCGTTTGAGGTTTTCTAGGTTGTGTTTCGGGATGTAGCCCATGGTGTCGTCTGTGATCGTGACCGTGGGCGTGGAATTAGATTAAATGAAATGACTTCTAGATAATCGGGCACTGGAGTCTAAGCAAGTCTCGAGAGCACACTCTAAACGAAAGCCGGACGCGTTAATGTACGACGGTCCAGATGGAAGTCGGAAGACAACGCGAGAAATTTATTCGACGATCTTGACGGATCACTAGCACTCTGGGCTCTCGTCATCACCCTGACATAAATCAATTATCATTTTATCAATGTTTGTTTGACATCTTCTGGTTGAATACATTCGATCCCCGCATAAAAAAAGGAAAGAAAAAAAAAACTACAGGGATCAAATGTTCGCGAAGCAAAATAATCAAAGCAAGTAGACAAAGCCACCGGTTCCTTTCCTGTTTTTTTGTTGCAAATGCGCGCGAAGGGTCCAGCAACAAACGCAGCCGCCGACGGCACATGCGATACAAATACCGTACGATTTGGCGTACGAAGGACCCCATGAAGAAGGCCACATGTATCCAGCGGCTATACTACCGATGTTCGACATCGCGCTAACGAAAGCGAGAGCCGCCGCACGTTTAGCAGGCGGTCGAGCAAACGTATCGCTTATCCATGTGTAGAGACATGTCTGGCCTGGGTATGCCAGCGCCATAAGGAACAGAGATATATAGCGCGCTGCCGTGTTCATAGTGCACATGGCAATTATGAAACCAGTGACTGCGACAGAAAATGAAATGGTGATATGCCAGACACGTTCGCCAGTTTTGTCGGAATGTCTTGTCTGTGGTGATTAGCTCGTCGCTTCAGAAATTGGTACACTGCAATACTTACCGTGTCCATAAAAATGCGACAATGACTGTCACAGCCCACGGCGGCGCGCAAAGCAGAAGCGTGACGGTGAGATTGTATCCCAATGTTGCCGTCAGTGTAGGAAACCAGCCGTTAAACGATAAACTAGTGAGGCAGAGCATGACCGTCAGAGCCATCCACCATACTTTCCAATCGCGTATGGCCATAAAGAAGCCGTCGAACGTGAGATTTTCATGATCATTGTCTTCTACACCGACGTCTTCCTCCATACGTTGCATAGCAAGCGCTCGCTCGGACGGCGACAGCCAGCGCGTGTTATGCGGGAAGTCGGGCAAGATGGGAATGGCAATAAGCGCTATCAAGCATGTCGCACTCCCTTCAATATAGAAAAGCCATCTGAAAGTTGAATCAGTACCAGGAAAAAAGGCAATCACTTTACTAATTACATGCCTCCATGCCGCATGGCCTGTTCGAATGATGATGGGTTTAACATCGGAAATCGAATTTTTTTAGTCAGAGACCGACCTAGTACGCCCTCCATTCTCGATAAAATACCGCTTGCAATAAGGCCTGAGATGGAGTTGGAAATAGGTAGCCCAGAGTAAAAGATGGCCGTGCGAAGGCCTAATTCGTCGCGTTTGTACTTTTTTCGTGTAAGCTGATGTGGTTAAAGGACGTCGATAGGCCAGGTGACCTACCCATCTTGACAGTAAAAACTTCAAGAATTCATCAGTCAACGATCCCGCTCGGTGCATTTTGAGTCTCTGATATACTAACCAGCGCACCGGGGAAAAAAGCTGCTTCAACCTAGACATACCATTCAGGCTACGCATTGATAACAGTTCAACGAGCTTACGAAACCAAGAAAAAATCTTATGAGCACAGCGCCACTGAAGCTGTCGACAGACGTATCAGCAATGGATGGATCACATTTTGATGCAGAATGCAAACTCGGTGACAATGCCTGGCGAGTTCCAAAATTCATATCAGTAATTCGTAGCGAATGCAAACAGAACTGACCCATTAGAGTGCATATTATACCCCATATAACCATGCAAGACGTAAGGTAAAGAGAAGGACGGCCAATCTTATTCAAATATATATTTCTGAGTACTTCAGTTAGCGACCATACGTATGGGTAGAATAATTGACATACGACGGGACCTGCATAAGGATATATCCTGCATAGAGAACTGAAAGCACGGTTGCGAACTGATCCCCATGGAGACCAAGGTCGGCTTCGAACCCTTCCAGCCGTGCGGAACTGCACCTAGGGTTAGACATGCGTACGCGAGATAGGGCATGAAGACGTACGCCACATTGCTTCGATCAAGCTAAGTAGCCGAGATGTAAGACCGACATTCGGACCATTGAAGAAAGAAAAAAAAAATCTCACGTAGTTCACAATGTAGATAAGCTGCCCACAGGTCAGATGAGAAGAATAATTGCGGCAAGAAAAATGCACTGACGACCAGAATAGACATCCTCACGTCGATCTTGCGCACCAGAGCCCTCTCTAGCTCTGCCCGTGAGGCAGCATCCTTAATCTCGACGTCCTTGAGTGGCGACTGTCCACCACGTTCAGTGACGTTTATTGAGATAATCGACGAGGAAGACGGGGAAGACATAACGTTTAGAAGGTAGGAAGTTGCAAAGCGTTGTCTCGGGAATAGGGTGAAGGAAGCTCTTGAGACAATGCCTCTTGCTCAATAGGAAAACATTACCCTTTTAAATAACGCTCAAACCCTTCATACCAACAGAATAAGAGCACCGTGCGACAAGAATAGCTGTAACCGATTCACGCGGACAGTTGTTACTCGGGTTCCTTTGGCGGGCAGAGCTAGACCTCGAAGGCACCAGGCTTTAATGATAGCGGCAGGAACGAAGCAGGGGCAAAAGGATATGTTCCACAGATGGCATGGATAGAGCTTGACATCTTGGTTTCCCAGGCTAGCGTGAGTCTTCCATTTCCTGCAGCCTGCCGTTCCAACCCCGTCGCTGAGCGCCAGACGGTCCGAATGGGCAAATGCTATTTGTAAACCTGGTTAAGCATGCGGCGCCAAACTTCGATTATAGCAACGTCCATGGGAAGTCACGAGATGTAATACGCAGGCTAGTTGGAATTCAGTTATTGCATGAAGTGGATGAATACAGATCTGTGCGCGTACCTGACTACAACATTTCATCTATCCGCGAGTCTTCTGGTTCTCTGGACATTACTAAGGTTTTCATCGATAACAACGAAACTTTTACCGAACTGCGGACACTAGCGGTCGAGTAGAAGCAAAGGCATGGGAGCAGTTCGCTGTGAGAATACGCGATCGTGTCCGTTGGCCAAGGAGATGTGACTTCAGGCATTCAATCATATGCCTAGTTATCTAGGTAGATTATTTCAGTTGACAGAAACCAGAATCACGCCATCACAACCAAGAAGAATTTATGCCGGTTCTCACATCCGACCTGAAACGTAGGTGAGGTCCCGTTCGAATGCATGAGAGAAAGTGGCCCACTGAGGAATACGTGACCCAGCAAGAAGACTCGGCAGAGCAAGCCAGATAATCTCTTCAAGTTACAACAGCATTGACACCCGCCCAGAATACCAGATGGTGGTTCGGGATCGTATCGTATTCCAATCAGAGATATCAAGATAGAACATGCTTGTCTGCCAAACGGAGCGCAGCTAACCAATTCATGACGACGACGAAACATATGATACAGAAGAAAACGGTATGATGCGAGAACTTACTAAGTCTGTCATACACGTAAAGCATATCTTGAATGCAAGACAATATCTCCGCACGACAATGCGACACCAAACAATAGCTCGCAGTAATAAGCGACCATAACTCCTAGGAAGATCTACCGTTTGGCTTTCGGGGTTGCGGACTACGACTGCGATGCCGGAAATCCATTCTACTAGACGATGAATAACGGTGTTCCACGCGAGGATACTGAGAGCTATCGTGGGACTGCCGTTGCATGGATTGATCGTACGGAGAGCGACGATAGTCCTCTACGCCGTATCTTCCATAAGAGCGTCGATACCCATCCCCATCCCGAAGCTGCAGTATTGAGGAGTTGCGCGGGTCGCTATAGCGTGCATTAGACTGTAGCCCAGCAGCCGAGTGGCTTTCCCTGCCGCCAGACTGCCCGCTTCGCGTACTGGCAGATGCCGGCCCTATACGACCATTGCTTGAATCTCCGTATCTCCTTCTGTCTCCATATCTGTCGCTTCTGGGCACCCTGTTGGGATTTCGTCGTTCGCGACGAGAGCCCATTTGTGACGAGCCCGGGTCCTGTGCAATAACAACCTGTCGGAGTAGAGCCCGATGTGCCATGGCCTGACAACGTGGAAGCCGTCACGGATATTGCGACGGGGAGACGTGGGAACGACACACCTTTCCAGGGACTCCCCAGAAGGCGTGCAAGCAAACTTTCGTCTGTCACGGAAGCCGCTTCCGTCAAACTGCGGTAGGCACCCTCAAAAGCAGCTATGATGGCACGCGTTTTTGAGGCGGGACGACCCACGTCATTTTCTTCAAGGCAGTTGTGGCCACACACACAATAATATATAACAAGTGGACGTACCAGGCTGGCAAGGGTCTTGGATGCATATGTGATCCAGGGTTTTTTTGTTAATCCAATCTCCACCCTGCGATTTCTTGAGAATTTGTCCACTAGACACGGATATGAAGTCTTCTGTGAAGTCGAATTCAAGACCGTAATGTTTCATGAAATCGACAACAAGGTATCCAAGAGATTCAGTATCGGACGGATGAGTGAAATAACTATCCGGCTGTCCACCCGGATTACGCTATACAGCACATGAGCCACGGAACAGACAATGACAATAGTATTATACATACTTGCAGAAGGCTAACACACATCCAGATTATACCATAGCTTCCTAGACCGCCTTTCGACGCGTCGTTGAGACCATGACGGGAAAGTAAACCCTTGACGACCAGAACAAGCGGTTTGAGCGCAGGCATGGTATCCAGATAATATTTAACGACCTTGACGGCCGAAAGCCCATCATTATTGTTAATACCAATGTCTACGCTGAACGAACCTTCACATGGATCGTAAATTCAAGACAAAATCGTCAGTCAGGTACTTACCGAGTTCTGGAACCGTCGTGAAGGTGACGATAGGTATTCTTGCCCAGTGGTTCACGAGGACCTCATTTGCAATATTGTGATACCTTAGACGCTGGGATATGTCGAACAGAAGCTTCTTGCGTACGTGAGGTTTTAACTCGTAGGGAGTAGAGATGACTATGTCGATATCGCCGGTGGGAGAGGAAAGGCCCGTTGCGCTGCTCCCGAAAGTGTTGATTGCGGACTGGTTAAACAGGCTTTTTACACAATCCTTTACTCTCTGAAACGCCTGAGCACGAGTGGCTGTTTCGTGGGAATCCGGTTGCAGGTACTTCATGTACGCCTCAATTTCATGGTGCAACCTTCAGTCGGCAAAACATGTCTCTTGCGCTAGCTAATTTTCAGATAATATACCCACTTCTGCTCGACTCCGGCAAATGTTTTGTTGGGTAAAGAGTTCAGCCAGGGACAGAATAGAGCCTGCTCGGGGCTGGGCGATTTGGCGCGGCGCTTGGATTTATGCATCTTGGAAACGTAACAACACCAGAGAGATTGTCCAAGAAAGGATTGGTATTCGAGCAAAAAAGTTGAGTCCGACGTTTGCGATTCAAAATTATTAGGGACAAGAGTGTTCAGGATGAGAGCAGGATGAGAGCTGTAAGACGTGTTCGCGGCCGAAGGCGGAGACAAGCACCTATTCTTTATGATGCCATCATGCATTATGATCCGCACAATATGCTACACCGCCACACTACTTTGGCTCCGCGGCAACGATATTTTCCGGTTTTCCGAGGGAATCAGTTGTGGCAGTGCTGGTACCATGCATGTGTATACGATCTCAAGCTTCCAATCTCGCCAGAAAGATACGAGGAGCTCTCTTTGACCCTTGTCAGTTCACGCATTGAGCGCGTTTATATCCAGAAACACCTGGGCTACTTGCATGAAATTTTGCAAAAATTCTGACACAATAAAAGTCGTGAAGGTTCCATAACTTTGAAATTTCGGAAACTGAACAACAGTCACAATCCAAGAGAGCTTTTAACGATGTAAAGACAGGTACTTATGAAACTTGAAGATTAAATGGAAGTAGCGATTGCAGAGATCGATCCTTTGTACCAATAGATAATCCGCAGTTCAAGAATCGGAGAAAAAGAGGGTATATATCTCAGAGGCCCAAGGCATCACCAGTGAGATCAAAGTCGAGAACACGGACGACACCTGCGAGATCAACGAGTCTGATTTTGCATCGGTGAGTCAAGGTGCCTTCTTCATCTGAGAAGGCTCACGTACAGCTGAGCCACAGCGCAAAGTAGGTCGTTCACAAGCACGCCAACCGCACCCAGCAGAGTGCTGGTGTGGCCGTCCATGGACTCATTGATCGAGTCGAGGTTTGTAACCTGGTCCGAGTATGGCTGAAGGCCGTCCATGGTAGTGAGGATGTTCTACCGTGTCCCCGTTAGACCTACCCGTCTTACGTTTTGACCGAGACGACGCTCACCCGCGTGATACTGGCCGTCACCGTGCTAACGTCCTCGTCGCTACTGCGCGACGAGATACCGCGACGACGGTCATCAGCTTGTAGGGCATTCAAAGATGCCGTAGCATTGCTAAGCGCGTCGCCCAACTGATTGGTGAGTGGCGTCACGCTGTCGTCGTTCGCGGTTCCAGCCGCGGTCAGGGCGTCTAAACAAACCCATAGGTGCGGTCACTTCTCCGAAAAAAAAAATGATACCCACTGATTTGAGTCAGGATAGGCTCCGAAGTACCCTGGAGCTCGGTGAGGACGTCGAGGACGTCCGTTGGGCTGCGGGTAGCAGGGGCGGCGGAAACGAAGCCGATGGTGGCGATAGCAGCGAAGATGGTGGCGAAGAAACGCATGATGTACGATGAAGGAGGAAAAGACCGATGGAACTGAGCAGTTGGTAGACAGATCCTGGAGGCATCGGGGCTGTCCGTTTGGTTTTTTATAAGCAAACGGCGGAGGAGACTGGCTTGGCGTGCAAATATTCGTTGAGACAGTCTTTATTGTGGCTGTCGCGGCCGGCATCCCATCTTCATGCGCCCTCGTGTAGAAGTTGCTCGTGAATGTATTCCACCAATATGTAGGGGGACGACGCATCAACTTCGGGATGTCATGACTTGTGGTTTTGGACAGCTTTTCATGCGCTTTATTGTCATGATTTAGACAAGACAGATGGAATGGATTGCTCGCGGCGGGGCTCCACGCCCATTATCATTGGGAGGCCGCTACTTCTGAATTATCTGGCCGTCGGCCCGCGACTCTTCTGCGCATGTCAACGTTTGACGTCGAAAATGGATTCATGACAAGTGTCTGATGGATAATAACTGTTAATGTTGCTATAGGTGGCTACCTTCGGTGAGAATCATTCAACTGGTCGTCCGATGGATTTGTGTCCTACAGTGAGTTTCGAAGTCATGTGTTCAGGGCAGGAACTCGCTCATTGATTTCTTCTGGTCACATGGTCGCGTTAAATGCTGTCCGTGTTTGTGCAGGTTGCACCATCACCACCATCAACTGTACAGTTTATCTCGAACATTCAATCTGTGTTCGAACCAGATTCGCAGCTGTGAGCTCACCATACGCAACAATGTCGACCGATCTTCAATGGCTGCTTATACGTGTTCGTACGCTTCGTGTCCTGTCCTTCGCTGTGTTGGAATGTAATCTTGCTACAGAACTACAACTCCTTTATGGTGAAGAAGGTCCCGGAAGGCCCCATCTTCTCCAAGGAGCCGGTCGGTATTCATCCCGTCATATTGATCCCTGCAACTGACGCCTGTATTTAGGGTAACCTCGTCAACCTCCACTCCCATAAATACTCTGGCCTAGCCAACAGTAAGGTGCGTCAACGGTTTGTTCGCTGTTTGATTGATGATTCGAACGTTGAACAGACCATTGATATCGCGGACTCCCCTAATGGTATCGCCATTACGACACGGAAGAAGAAGACACTCTCTAATGCTGTCGCTGGCGCACGCGCTTCCCACACCATCCGTGCACGCTCAGGACCTCGCCGATCGTTCGGTATTGCGGCTAGCTACGCTAAGAAGGGTTACCGCCCCGACCTCCGTGCCGTGCGTCTTCTCTCTAGTGTTCATCTGTTATATTCCTTCTTTGCTCTTTTTACTTCGGGGGAACGCATTCTCGTTAGAACCCACTGGATCATCAGACTTGAAAGTTGGGCGTGGACATGTTTGCAAGATTGACCCCATCTGCCAGGAGCCGATCAAACTCCTAGTAGACACCTCGTCATGTCGCTATCGGACCTCGTTCGTTGCTACACGCGGAGGCACCGACTCTTTGACGATAACATTTTCTATCTTTATTTTTCATTCCGTTTCCTGTTGCTTCTGCCTGCATCGAATCAACAATCGTACTAACTTCCGATAACAGGCCGCTGTTGCACGCACTTCCGCCCTTCTCAGTGCCCAAAAAGAGCCTAAGCCTTTGCCGCCAAAGAAGGTCCGGGGCCGCAAGGCGATCACAGCATAATTTACATAGTTGCTGTCGATGTACTGCTCTATCTATGTCACTACCATGTGCTTTGCCTTGTATATCCAATGTACGATTTTCGCAGACTTTTTTGGTTGGGATGGTGTCCAACGTCCTTGAGATCGAAATTCCAAAATCCCAAACACGGGCCTTGCGATGCAGATGCCAGCGCGTTGACAATGACAACGCGTTCCGGTCTCGTTGGGCCTCGTCGACCCCGTGACGCGACGAAACCGTGTGTTTCACCCAATGGCTATATATTCGTTCACCAGAAAGGCCTAGTTTCCCTCGAAGTTGCTCTGTTCCACCGTCTGGTTTATTCGCGTCTCTTGTCGACGAGCAGCGTCGAAAGCTAGTACATCACACCATGGCTGATATTCCCGTGCATCATGCTCCGGCCGGTAAGTTAGACGCACCCTACTACAATGTTCCGTCGATCTCAACGTTTCCTGCGTGTCGCACCAGCCAAAGTCGGTGGACGTCGTTTGTCGATTTCTCATCCGAAGCCTAAGACCCATAGCGCTCCGGTGTGAGTCCTGTTGTCCGGTTCATATGGGCCTGCGTTCCTCAAATATATGTCGCGACGTTCAGAGAAACGAGCGCGCCCGAGGACAATAATGTTACGGATTATCCACGTCCTTCACCGGAGCATCACGACGCCCCTCATCATGAGCCGCCCCCTCACAACGAAGAACCCCCTTTGAAGGAGAAGGAGATTCTGTCCATTCAAGAGCAGAAGATCGCACAGCGCAAGCTGGAGGAGAACAGGCCACGCCGAGAGCCTCAGGCCGGCGGTAAGGCGTTTATACGCATCAGCCAGCCGGCGGGCAAAGGTTTCAATGCATACTAATAGTCCTACCCGTGCCGCTGAACGGCAGTCACCATAAGCTTGGGAACTTTGTCTCCTTGTGTATAATTGTCCCAGAATGCGCCTTGTGTTTAGGGCGTGTTATGTACTAGTACGTCTCCTTCATATTTATTGGATGATTTTCTCTTTCTTTTTCAAAAAGTCGTGTGAGCATTCCTGCTTGTGTATAGCGACTTACCATGCGCCTGCACGAAGAAGTCAGATCACGGTGGAAATATCTTTCTGTACTTGAAACTTTCCTTCTGGTGTTCTGGAGGACAATATCTGGAGGAAGGGGACGCCCGTAAGCCTACCATTGCAGCCGACGATGACGAGCTACCACTCACAGCACTTGGCGGCATCCACCGCACAGCTCCAGATTATCATCGCCCGGCTTGCCACAAGTCGCGCACGCGCTCTCCTTGCAGTGGTCTTTCTGCGTTGACTTGGTCTCCTACCAGTAACCTGTATATTTCAGGTTCGGAGTCGCGTACAATGGTCTGCCCGGGACGCAGACTGAGTGAAGACCACCCTACCGCGTCGGAGAGTCTGCCAGTGGTTCGGGCCAGTCCACACGGAGTTCAGAGATCCGATTGCGGCGTTGATCCGCGCCGCCACTTCCTCGATGTCGAACTCCCCCAGATCGAACTGCTGTGGTGGCTTCTTGAAGTGTTTGTAATTCGAATGGCCAGCTGGCTTGGGCTTGAAAGTGCGCGGATCTACGCCTAGATGATTAAAAGATAGCACAACATGGCAGGAATCTGACGCTGGCCACCTTCGAAGAAAGCGTCCGGGAGATGCGCTCCTGCCAGTGTCTCCAGGAGCGAACTTCGCGTACTTCGGTGTACGGATTCTGCCCACTATATATCTGCGAGCATCGTTGAAGTCCATACTGAGTCGACTGTGCGGAGGGTGAGCGTCTTGATCTCGACACCGTAACAGCTTCTACGTACTCATCGAAGACGACCAAGGTATTGAAGCCTCCCGCTGGTCGAAGGAAAGTTCAAAGAACGGGTGTACAGAATCCTGCTAATGGATGTCAGTTGCAAGATAAACGTCCCGTCTGGTAAGAGCATGAACGTCATGAACCATTGTTATGAATACTTACTGGAAGATAGAAACTAGTACACGTCCCACCACAACGTGGTTTCAATGTCACTGCCAGTGGCGATTGGCGCGACCGCCAGCAGCCAATGGCCACTGGCAGCTACCGATCATATCAACTGTGAGTTACACATGTCGACAAATCGCAATTTCGGACTTGCAGCAAGTCACGGAAGACTCCTGATTGCAACTGTTTTTCAAAGAATGTCGTGCGCCCACGGTTATACCATATCTTTTCAAATTGAGTTCAATGAATTTTATATTGAAAGTCGCCTGTGACCTGCGTCGACTCGCTGCCCAGGACCGTCGGTCATCCTCGAATGTCTGTACGCGATATCACGCATCCGACTCGCTTGTCTATACCTGTGGCGAACGTGTAGTTTCATCCTGTGGACTGTGGACATAACCGGGTGGTCGCAATCTGAAGATCTGACGTACCAGCTGTTCTTCCTTCCCCGTGCGTGTTAAAGGCTACTAGCTGCTGCGTGACTCATATAATAACACCTTCAGAAACAGGAACGAAATCCAGTGTTCAGAGTGAGTAAATGCAGTTTATTGTCCTCAGTTGTGTCCTGTCTAAACTTTTTCCGTGTAGTTATATTGTTTTCAACAATAAAGTTCCAGTTATGGACATTCCGACGTGACCTAAATGAAAATGCCACTGTGGAAGCTCGAAAACGATGACGACTGTCGACTGTGCTCTCTTGTCCCGTATTGCTCAGATATGTAGCAGAGGAACATTTTATATCGTTTATCACGCAGCGCGCCCGCTATCGAGATCCAATTTGTCAGAGTCTTATCAGACACGTTTATATTGAATATGGTTTGTAAGTTTGTCAGTCGCATGCTGTATGCATTTAAAATTTAAATATCTAATCTAGGCCGCCAAAATATTCGCCTATACCTCTGGACGGCTGGAAGCCTTACATAGATGACGAGCCGGTTGCACGTTTGAACGCAGTAACAGAAATTCGGTTGTAGAGTCCCGGAGCCCGTGGAAGCAACTCTTGTCGATTCTATTTAAATACGGCACTGGGTCGACAATTTTGGAGTCCCGACATTCTCCCAAATTGCAATCTCGCTCAAAGGTGCTGTGGGTGCCACTCGTTCGACGAGCTCTCGCTATCGCAAATACGCTAACGTCGCTAGTTACATTGGCCTTTCCTCGCTAGTAGATTTTCCAAACCCATTGTTACCCAATAACTCCTCGGTATAACCATTTTTTCACGTGCTGCAGCGGCCGGCGTGGTACGCAGAGATTCAGTTCCATGTCGACATTGGTCCAGCGGGGCTGCCTGGGAGCTTCCCTCGTGATTCTACATAGAAGACAGCCTACCGGTCGATCTGCATATTTAGGATATGACCCGTGGCTGTGCATCCAGCGCCTAGCCCTCCACCTCCCCAGTTCGGACATACCACACGGTAACTGTGCCATTTTTTTGTCATTTTTTTCTTTCCTTACCATCGAGACCAGGTTTCTCAAGCATCATCTTTGCGTTTCTGCGCTTTGACGAGGAAAAACACGAGAGGGTCGAACATCTGGGGGTCCTTCGAGCCGGCCGGCTAAGGAATCCAATTTCATAAACGTTCTTTCGGCAACCGCTTTCGCGCAGCCAGATGCCGCGGCTGTATGGCCCAAAAAGGTTGCTTGGGACCGTCGGAAGGCACACGCCACACGTGGGCGCACCGCGGTCGTGGAATGCCCCTGTTCGCGCTTTGGCTGGTATAAAATGAACATGCCCATCGTCCCGTGCGCCCTCCTCGACTCTGAGCTATACTGTTTCAACCTGCAATTGTATCTCGCACTCAACTCGAATACATATCTGCCCAATCATCATCACAGCGATGGTCTCCTTTGGATTCCACCGTACGCCAAGGAAGATTAGCCTGGGGGCGGTCATGAACAAGGCCCCAGACCAGGTACAGTCGCTCACGGACGAGTGCGACCTCGTCTGGTCTAAGATGAATAACATCAATGGCTTCTATACTTACATATACTATCTCCCACCTTTTCAAGACGCCGACGTCGTCCAGCATGTATTCACGATGTTTCAGCTCGGCATCCCGTTATGCCATCTCCTCGACAAGTTGCCGAAGGAGAAGAGAATTGGCACTTACATGCCCGCCGATTACAACCCAGATCTTCTCGATTCCGATGGTCGCAGGGAGGCGGCGCGACGTCGCTTCACAGAGTTCACTAACTGTCCGCACGCTCAAGCGCATATCCCTGGTCTTGTGCCCCTTCAAGAGGGTGACATTGAAGATGACAAGAGCTTCCGTGGTTTCCACAAAGTGTGTCATCTATGCTCGGCATCGTTCGCTGCGCTGAACACTGTTCACTTAGACGATCGACAACGTATTGGCCATTTTCAAAGCACTAGGAGCTAGCGCTTTCAAGGTCGATGAACTCTTCTTTGAGCTCGCGAAGACAAAGCCGGAGCCATTGTCGCCTACTGAACCCGACTATGGTCGAAAGCGGGCCATTGGCGAACTGGTGGACGGCGAACGTGTCTTCATAGATGATGTTCGAGATCTCATCGTGCGTTGGGCGGCTGTCGATCCGGAGATACTCTTCGCTAACAGCATTGTCAGGAATACCGCGATGCTCTCGTGTCCAGCAAGGTCTTTACCGTAGAGGAGACGGAGGCCATGTTTCCTGGCATCGCTTCTGTTTTCGAGTTCGGAGAGTGGTTTCTTGTCATGCTCGAGGCTGAGAGGAGGAAGCCAGATGACCATCAACATTGGGGCGTCCTCTTCGAAGCTAATGTAAGAACGTTTTGTTCATTACAACGGCTCTTTCTGACAGCTGTATCAGGAGAAATATTTCGATGCTATGTTTGAGTACGCCGCGCTCAATCCTATCGCGATGGACATGCTCTTCCAAAAGAATTTCCATCGTATACCTGCAGTAAGAATAACATATCTAAGCCGTCATTTCGGTCGCGCTATTACATGATCACAGATTCTCCCTAACGTGCGTCTGACAAAGAACGAACTCAAGGCCTGCCACTCGAAGCCATGGCAGCGCATCATGCGCTATGCCATGATTCTCCAGCAAATACACGACTATACGAAGGACCCAGAGCAGAAGAAGGATATGTTTCTGGGAATCGCGGTCGCGCAGCGCGTCGCCGATCGCTCGAACGCCACGAAAGGCCGAGTAGAGAACGACTTCGGTTTGGAGGACTTGTTCACTGGGATCGACCTCTATTACCGGGGCACCCACTGGGAGCAGTGGAGCATCGTTCTTCACCAGGCGGCGCGCGTGAAGATGGCAGCCCCATTCGCTGAGGACCCGCAGTGGAGTGTGCCGTGGGAGGAGCTTGATGCACACGGCAAGCGTGAGCGCGACGAGCGCTACAATAAGCATGTGGGCGCTGTGCGCGAGGTGCTCGGTGGCCTACTGCTACATGCTAAGATGCGGACGTCCGACACGGACACGGTGCACAACCACCTATTCCTCTTCGAACATTTTATCCTGCTCTGCGGATCTGGGGTGCCCAACGGAGCTCGCGCCCACTTCCGCTGCCAACCTCTGCAAATCCACACCGTTATTCCGCGCACAAAGCTCACGCAGCTCAACCTCAATATGTCCTCGAAGGTCCACCACACGACGGGCTGTACGTCGCACTGGCTTCTCTCTTGTATTGAGTTCTCGCTAATGCTCTTTTTGTTCAGTACTCGGGGAGTATGTCCTTATTCTTGAATGGCTATCTGCTGACCTCGTCAAGAAGTCGGTATACACCCACTACGCTACGGCGGACGACCGCTCTGATTGGGTCTGGCACATATGCGAGATTCTCAGCGTGTATAAGAGCGTGCATCTTTCCGCTATCGAGGACGGCATCGTGAACGCTCGCGTCACAACGCGTGTCATGGATCTCTTCAAAGACCTCGAGGAGAAAGTGACCGTCAGGCGCCTCCCGTGGGATGCTACGCTTCGCGCACCTGGCCTTGAAGCTCTCCGCAGCGTAACAAAGGCCACCCAGGTAGGGATTGCCACTTGGCGTGCAGACGCACGCAGAGATTTGTGTTCTTGGAGGACTCATATGTCTAGTCTCCACCGCCGCGCGGTCTCGCTGCCGGTTCTGTTGAGTTCTGCTACCTCTTGTCCTGTCCAGCAGACGAGGGCCCCGCCGAAACGCAGCCTGTCCGAGCCGTCGCTTCCCGCGCCACCGTCGCCTCCCCAGGCCAGGGACGCGTCATTCGCGACGCGTCCCCTGTGTTCCAATCGCACCGTTCCCGCTATTCCCGACGACGGCATTTCGACCATGTCCGTCAGTCCAAACTTCAGCATCCTCGAGTGCCTCGTGCTCTGCGAGGACTCGCCCATGGGCATCAGTCTGCCCGTTAACAAATCCATCCGCTTCACGTTCGACCTCACACCACGCCGCCAGATCTGGGATGACTTCCGCGCAGCTGTGCACCATGCGCTCATGGACCCGGTGGGCTTGGGCACGCTGCCTGTGCGCGCGGAGATGCGCTTGCTGTCCCTCCAGTCGATGCAACGCGGCTCGTTGCAGCTGTTTCCGATGTCGAACGAGAGGGAGTTCACTGACGCGTGGCGGCCGACGTTGAAGAAGCCGGGAGAGCTCTTCTGCGTGACCGCCACGTTCGCGCCTGAGTTGCCAAATCCGACCACCGACGGCGGCGCCAAACTTTGGAAGAAAATCTTCCGCCCCGGATTGTCGGGTAAGCATGCGTAAATTTGTGTACGACGATCCTGTTCCTACTATCTTGGTTTCATTCATACATATCTCTCGCATACGTGTTTCTCGCGACGCATTTCGAAATTCGGACGAGACACATATGAGCACACTCCTTTTTTTCTTCCTCAGTCTGCATTCTCAGGTGCGGGCTCGCCGCGTTCCATCCCTATTTCTCTCTCATTTAGCGCTGGTCCGTTCCTACATTCATTATCGTCTGACTGTTTTATTCTGCGCTCGTTTGCTTCTATTTCTTTTCATCGCATGTCCACGCCCTCCCATTCTTCTTGTGTCCCCACTTATTCAGCCTGTCCATTCTGTCGGTGCACATCGTCATCTATCAGACGGCGGTCGGTTCTGCCAGTTTCAATTCCCCAGCTACAAAGCTAAAGCACAAAGTGTCTCAGTTTACTCTTTCTATCTCCCCACTTCTGTCTTCCAGCTCTGGCCTCTCATTTACTTTTCATGTTGTAATCACACACTCCCTCAATAATAAGTGTCGGAATCGGAAATTGCGTACCACATTCGTTGTATTTGTATGAAATTCGTACAAAACGTCTCTAGAACGGTGACAAATCATGGCCGGATGAGCGGCATGTCACATGACCTTGCCGTTGATAACTTCGACTTGTTCTGACGTCATCACCGTCATTGGTTTCGGAATCTCACCACACATATAAACGGCACTCAGTTCTCAATCTCAACTTCCCCTTACGACACTCACGATCTGAAAATTTCCCGCCAGAAGAACTTTTCACGATGTCAATTGACCAGCACATTATTCGGGGCCATCGCAGTGAGTGCGTGCGTATGAACGCGGAGTGACACAATTTGACGGTGTTCCGGGGTTTGCACAGTTCTCTTCGGCCTCATACTCGTGTTCGCAATCATTCAGGTGCGTGTTGAACCTCAGGAAAAGAGAGCAGAAAGCTTTGATGAACTTGTGTCAGATGTCCTTGTCGGCGTGGTTGACAGCGCGGTTCAACAAGCATCACAACCAGCGTTCAAACACTGAGCGTGATCGTGTCCGCTATGTCCTGTTTTGTTCGATATGGACAATCGTGTTCACTAGCTTATACCTTGTCGGATTCTGGTACTCGGCGACGGGCTTCATTCTCACAAGTGTTGCTTCGCACTTTATTTTGTGAGTACAATGCTGTTTTACTGCTGTCCGACTTGCTGACTGCAACAAACTTCAGCGTCTTTATTTCATGGGCCTTCTGGCTTGCCGCTGCTGCGGCCGTAACTCACATGCTTAGCGGGGGTCTCGAATGCTCGTGCGTGCTTAGCTACATGTCGACGATCAGAATTTAACAATGTCAATTTCTTTCAGTGTTCAGACCGCGTTTGTGTATTGTGGCCACCTGAACGCGTTGGAAGCCTTCTCTTGGATTTTGTGGTACGTTTCGTGCAGATTTTTCACTTTGTATGCTCTTAGAGTCCATTTCTCGTTCACAGGATTCTGTTCACTTTCGCACTCGTGGCCGTCATCACCCGTGGTGTCGTTGCGATCCGACGGGGTGACGGTCCTAGGGGCTCTCTTGTCTCTGAAGCATAGATGGTGGTGGAATGTTGGGAGGGCTTGAATTCATTGCTTCGCATAATTCTGGCTTTCCCGTAGTGACCGCAAAGCTCTACGGTTCTTTATCCACGACTGTGGATCAGCGCGTCCAGACCCCTATGTTCTAAATGTTTGTTTTTCCGACTACATCCTTTTTCCATCATGAATGACGCCGCGTTATCTCTCGTGCGTCTCCCCCAAATTTCCTTGTTCTTGTTGCCCCCTTTTTTTTCTTGCTATAATCTCCCAGACACCAACTTTTCATGGTCTTGCATACGACTTCTGTAACGCCAATGCTTCTGCTCCAAATGGCTGTATGATGTACAATTTATTTGTCCCGGTCTAATCGCCGTGTTCGGAACTCGGTGGAGGATTTCTCAATGTATCTACGATTATGCGCAGTGCAATTGAATGTGTCTAGCAACAACATTGGGTTGGCGAGAGCTGAGGGAACGTGGCAGTCTGACTCGCGCGTAGTGGGTACGGTATATGTACGCACATTCCCTGTCCTCATCCCTCGAATCGCGCGCTAGTAGGCTCCTAAGTTTGTTCACCTGATGGTGTGGCAGAGTCTTCCTGAAAGAATGCAGGGCTCTCCTACAAACCACTTACATTGCAGTTATCCCAAAACTTCAAGCTTAAGCTTGAAGTCCCCATGTTCAGGATCCAAGCCATTTCCGACCGTGTCCGACCGAAAATAGAATTATCCGTAAATTACTTACATGACTGCACGATAGGTAGGTACATATTATTTACAATAATGTCCAGATAAAGTAGAAATAAATGATAGTGTGTCCAGCATCTCGCATTACAATTGTGAATATTAGGGCGAATTACTCCAGAATTATTATCACATTGATTCATACGGAGGTAGGTCAGATCGAGCTGGTCGACGTTTCTTGGCAAGAAAGCCTCGCACCGACGACGGTCGTGATCGGGAACCTGCGTCTACATCTGTATGCAATGACCATCAGCAACTCTTATGTGGGTAAGCCCAACAAGAGACAATTCGGCCAACGTACATGGAGTCAAATTCCTGTTTTGCATTTGCGAGTCGTCAGGAGATCTTCTCCTGTGACAGAGCCAAAGTGAAAGAAGAACAAGTGCGACGGACCCCGCGGTACCCGCAACCACGGACGCGACGATGACGATAGTATTAGATTTTCCCGTCCGCGCGCCTGCGGTTGCGGCTGAAACCGCCGAGCTCGACGCCTGCGCAACGCTCTCCGTTTCCGTCAGAGTTTGCGCGAAAGTGACAAGAGCACGGGAAACGACGGTCGACACGACGCCGTCGCTGGACACAACGTGCGTCTCGGGGACCTTCGTAGTCCGCTATATGACAGAAAAGGGTCGTGAACTATCCCCACTGGATGACAAGGACGTCGGACTAATATCAGCACCGCCTGAAATCGTCGGTGACGAAGGCAAGTTTGACGAAGCGGCAGACAAGCCGGAGCTGGCAAGTGATGTCAAAGTCGAGGTCATCGGTGTTCCGGTGGTGGTGCTCGAACTCACTGTTGTGACAGTTGTGTACGGTGTTGTTGAGTTTAAAGTTTGTTGCGTGAAGTCACCAAAAGAGGCGCTACGCGCGGATGTCACTGATAAGCCAACCCTCCGAAGCGTACTTAGGACTACGTACTTAAGGTAATTCATTCCACTGTAGGGAACGCGATTTGCTCCAATTTTGATCCTTGTGTTTATGTAACTTAAGGAGCGCACGTAAAAAATAGCATTGACGAATTAAACGCACGATGCTTCTGAGCCCATGTTGCCTGTAGCAGAGTACTGCAACAGTTGAGCGTTGGTCTCGGCGTTGGTTATCGTGTACTTCAGAGACCCGCTGTTGCCGAACGTGACTCTGTTGTTAATTTTGCCATTTAGTCGATGAACATGGACCTGACAGGGTAAAACGTACTCCATAGTATGATACGTCGTCAAATCCATAAAATTGCTCATAGAAATGGACGCACAGGACGAGCAGTCGCGGACGCTGTCCGAGAGCGTATCAAGCCGTGGGCAGCAGATAGTCCACCTATAATCGAGGGAGATCCACTACGTGAGTAGATTTGTGCTAGCGCAACTGTGTCCGTGGACGTTCCGACCGTCGATGAAAGATAGTACTTCCAGGTGAACACAAAAACGTCCCCAGCCGCGGCCTGCTCCGTCACAAACATGACAAATTGTTCACCCAAGTCTGTGTCCACTTCTTCGCTGGGATCGTCCGTCAGCTCAAAACTGTAGCAAGTGTCGATGGTAATCTTGTCGTCGTCGCAACCATCGTATAGGAGCCCTAAGACAACGAAGTAAACTGTTTGCACAAAGAAAGCGGTGCTATTTACTCGAACGCACCTGTCGCCTGCCATTGCAGTAGCCCATCGGCAGTCGCACCAAAGTTCGTGTCATTGGTTGCGCCTCCGGCGTTCAGCACCGTCAAACTCGCAAGAGTTTGTGCAGCAAAAAAAAGAGAGACGAGGAAAAAGCACAGGGCATAAGGCATAGAAGGAGCGGACATGGTGGTTTAGAAGAGCATACCTAACAAGCGCTACGAGCAATGCCATTGGCGCTTCACGCCCGCCTATGGGAAACTCTTGCAGAGAAAGGCTCTACTAGTGGAAGGACGACGGCACCCCGTAAGGCTGTTTCATCAAGCGTCAATATTGTCCGAAAGGCATATTAAAGCGAGATGTTTGTGGCAAGGCCATGCAGAAACATTTGGTGCCATGTATCGCACAGCCAATTAACTCGCGACATAGGCAGATATAAAACTTGAGGGCGGCCCATGTTATGCCTACAACGCGTTTCACGACGCGAGACTGCAGCCCATAAATCTGCAGGCATTCTCGATGGCGACGGACACCACTGAGTGGTATATGTAGATATGTTTGGTGATTACCGCATGGAGAAATCATGTGGCCTGAGGATGGCGAAAACCTCGTGCAAATGTGAATGGACATTGAAAATCACGGAACGTTCGCAATACATACATACGGAAAATCAGGCACAGTATCCAGCATTAGCGTCGTATCGTGTTCCAAGGTCCGCTAATGCACTGCCAGGTACACTTGCGAACGTGTCGAGCATGACAAGGACTATCAACGACTAAGTGGCAATTTGTAATTGCCGAGTCTGCGGCCACGAAAGCGCAAGAGTATTTTTCGTCAAAACCGATGTTCAAGATGAGACTGGCGAAGGAGGCCAGCAATATGAAAGTGGCAGTTCAAAGCAAGGCCGCCAGCATGTTTTCTCCAAAACCAGAGAAAGCTAGCCGTGGCGTTCTCGGGATCTACAAAGATGCCACGGTTGAGACACTTGAATCCGCAGGGGCGTCCTATGCATGACACGTGTCACTCGGCCGCGCTAGCTAGCGCTGCAACGACCGCTAGGATTTTGTTAATCGAAAGCAGTCACGAAGTGCTCAGGTAAGAAATCCGTACCACCGTTGACCTCTCTCCGGCGAAACCACTTGAACGAAAGCAGTTGGAGGTAATGACGAAAATGCAATAACATCTGTGATAAATAGTCGTCAGAAAAGCCGTCGAAAAGAGTGCCGAGACCTTACTCACATGAGAGCATTCCGCACTCTTATGTCGGGATGATATAACGGCGCACGCTTCCGACGACAAACAAAAGTACGAGAGGAGACGCAATACCACCTGCCACAAGGCATCCCATAATGACGGGTGGGACGTTTGCCCGGACAACTGAAGGCCGTGACGAGAAATGCTATCGCCGTTACAGCCGGCACAGGAAGTATGCACCTGGAACAGTTTAGAGAAGTAGACTATATGAAATAACAAAGCCTTTAGCGTACCTGTTGGCTTGCCAGTTCGGAAGGCCATCGGCGCAAAAAAAAAGTCCGAAGCAGTGAGGACATGGGAAAAACGAAGGCAAACCCAATGCTGTCGAAGCAACTAACATTGTTCACGAATATCACCCTGTTCGCAGTTGAATCGTGAGAAGCCTGAGCGCAAGACGGCGTTCGATGAACACAGCACCTGGTCATATTGTTCCCGCTCCAACTAATGGTCCATAGCATACGGCAGCCCCGAATCGAAGCCCTGCAATTACAAACTGATGCACTTTAAATCCTGTAGTGACAGATTCCGAAATCTCTCCGGTTGAAGGGACGCAGGATTTGACACAATTATTGATCATGCACCGGTCACTGAAATAGGATCCATGACTCTCATGGAAAAAGTCACAGATGGAATCCGGGGTACAAGGGTGAGGTAGGAAATGGTGAATCTGAGAAGTTATCAACAATAGTGGCCGCGAGACAATACAGAGTTTCGAAAAGCAAGTACCTGAAATAAAGAACATACCTGAATTGTCGAAAGAGCAACTCAGACGCACATTTATATGGGTCATAACGTCGACGACTCGACGGGCGCTCGACAGCGAATACAATTTGATACCGGAGAGCAATC
This sequence comes from Fistulina hepatica ATCC 64428, assembly GCA_000934395.1. Taxonomy (NCBI): domain Eukaryota; kingdom Fungi; phylum Basidiomycota; class Agaricomycetes; order Agaricales; family Fistulinaceae; genus Fistulina; species Fistulina hepatica. The sequence goes on along the minus strand of KN881646.1, from coordinate 48,406 downwards.
AGGTGTTCAAAGTGGGAACAACGGCTCCTACAACGATAACGAAACATGGGAAGAGGTTAATATGTTGTTATAATGCTCTGAGATGTCAGCTCGCCACATGAATTGTAGTGAGTCATGAACAGCACCGTAGTCGATTTTATCTGCGGCACCGAATTCCTTTAGTAATTGGCGCGTTAAGGCTGTGTTTCGGTAGAGTAGCATCGCGGTCGATCTCGTCCTTTAAACGGCCACTGTGTCATGGCCGCTTCCTACGGGGAGCCATCGCGTATTGGTCAACGGTGTCAGGCAAGTCGAGCCACACACAATTTCTTCCCACAATTTCAGCGAGAAAATCAAGCATGGGAGATAGTCGACCTATGCTGTTACCAGAATCCCAAAGATCTTCTCCGAGGACTTTTACACTTCACGTGAATAAGTCCCAAGGTTAGCAACATGTATTGTTACGAGGATGTTGTCTGTACTCACCGTTTTTATAGCATGTCGAAGTATCTCTTCACAAGAATAGCGGTACAGACAGAAAACGGGAAGAGTAGCTATTCAGTCTCAAGATTGAGTAGCACTTGAAATTTGAAACTTGACGGACAAACAGAATGACAATGCGAGCTGCGACTGTTCTCAATCTCGTAGAAATTTTCATGCAGAAAGAAATAGGAAGATTGTTGCTCCATTAGCAAGAATATGTGAGTTTTTCGGGGCAAAATTTCACGCCCGGGTACAGCGTAACATAGTCAGATAAGAACCTCGAGCAGCAGACATGTTGGACGAATACCGCAACGCGTGCGGCGATCGGCCGTAACTTCAGCTAGCAGTGTCATTGTAAAGTTAAGTGCGGCGCAGTTTTGCGAAAAACGAAATCCACTGACGATCTGACGTCTTTGCAGGAATTTTTAAACATTACACTCGACGAAAAGCAGATGAACAGAAAAAGCTCCAGGGCAGGTGCCGCTACGAGCTCGTAGCGCTTTGATTGATCAATAAATCCCATCAAACGCGCTCAGCCTGGTTGTTCGACGCGACAAAAGTTCGCGACTGCGACCCTTCTCGCTTCTCGCTCCCACAATCTTTGGGTCTCTTTCTATCTTCGAACTGTATTCTGAGGCGTTTCGGTTATCTGAATGATCTTGCGGCCAACCTATTGCCGCAATCAGATTCTGGACGCGTCTTGTGGCCAAGTCCGATCCACACTCCAATCATTGGCTGCCATTATCGGTTCCTCTGTCTGCCCATCCATCGATGTCGTCGCAAGGAGTACGTACGACAATGCCAATGAAAGCGAAAACCGCCAACATAATAACATGCAGACTCCCGACTACTTTGACGACGACAGCCAGAGCTTTGACGAGCAGTTCTGGAACCAGGCTGCAAAGCTTCTAGGTATGTTGAAGGCTGGTTAGCGGAAATTCCATGCTAACGGCATTGTTTTCAATAGATTCGGTTGGTAGCGCTCCCGGCCCTGCGCTATCTTCTTCGTGCACGGAGAGCAGTTTGTCAACCTCATCTTCGTCGATGATGTCGCCTGTTACTACCAGCTCGCAAGGTCTGTGTGCATTTGAGTTTTATATAGCTCCTTCAACAGTACGCAGTGTCGTCGGAAAGCCGCCAAATAACGACACCGATCACCACCCCGAGAAGGAAGCGTGCATTTGCACGTACTACAAGCACTCCAGAAGGGAGAAGGGCAGCAATTTGTGGTGAGCGCATTCGAGCACAAACGCTTCCTAGTATACCTCAGAGCCCTTCTTCTACTCCTCGCAATCGATTGCCTCCCAAGTACGACGTGACTATATCAGACGATGACGACGACGACGACGGTAGGTCCAACGACTATCGCGCTCCTAATTTTCTTTCTGATTTATCTTAGCTTGGGCGCAAACAATATCTCCCTTCACCGTTTCGCGTACCTCGACTCTGGTCAATGATCCAATGTTTGCGGTCGATGTCCCGCCGAGGCGTCTGGAGTCTGTTTCCGCCGTGCTTTCGCCCAAACGGAAGCGCTGTCCTTCGACCGAGAGCAATAGTCCTACAAAGAAGAGCCCACGTTTGGGCTCAGATATGCAGTTTCGGGTACCCCTCGATGAACCGAACATTTTCAATCCTGATCCAGCGATTCCGGAAGGCACTCATGTGCGTCCCCTCGTCGATCTCAAAGCCATGATGGACTATTCTGTTGTCCTGGACGATGATACCATCGGCACGAACCTAATGGCCGTGCAAGTGGCGCACGACAAGAGTGCACAGACCGTTTTCGACAAGTACAATGTTCCATGGGGCACGCAATGGGAATTTGCGCGTGGGGTCACTATGAAACAATGGTCTTGGTCGGACGTATTCAACAAACTGAGAGGCTCGCGTGCGTTAAATTTTAGTAACGATGCAAGTTCGGCGCCACGTGTGCGCGAATACATGCTCGGGAACACTTCCAACGACCGCGCGGATGTGTCTGTCTGGTTAGACTCCCGTCCATATTTTTTTTTGTAATGTTTAAACTTTCCGACAGGGCTGAGATGGATCGCGAGCAGGCTGCACTGGTCGAGAACAAGGGGCGTGGACTCGGCCTCATGGGCGAATGGCACGGCTGCGAGAAATGGTTCGGCGGGCAAATTCGACAGACCGTCGACATCCTAGATCTGAACGATGGTGTCGAGTCGTTCCGCCTGGGTCCCATAACAACGGCGAAGCGTTCCTACCGACTCGCACGCCAGTTTGGCTCGCGGCGCATTCTCCAGTTGAAGATACGTTTCAAACAGAACAGAGACCAGCTGGCTGACTATCTCATGCGTCGCAAATTTGTTATTTGTGGACGGGTCTTCGTCCCCTTGACCCCCAAGGACAACAAAATTTACCTGATCGAGACCAGCGAAAATTTCGACAGACAAAGTAGCGAATTTTTTGGTGACCATCTGCGTCTGTCGTTCAATCGTATCATCGAGTCTTTGAACCCGATGTCGCTAAATGGGAAGCAAGTAAGTCGTACCTGTACTTACTCAGAAGTGTATCTGTGACCAGCCTGCCTTATTTGTAGCCCGTCGCCAAGTGGGCAGCGAGATTTACGCTTTTGTTGTCGACTTCAGTCCCCGCCGTCGCCTTCGAGCCAGAGAACATGTATTTGATTGACGACGTTTGTATGTTTGGGATGCAATCCTTGTAGTGCTTACCTGACCTCGAGCAGATGCTGATGGCGATCGCAGTAAGACGGAGAAAAATATGACCGATGGTTGTGGCTTCATCAATCACACGGCGCTCAAGGCTATTGTTGAGGAGATGCCATCGGAGCACATCACTGAGATACCAACAGCTGTTCAAGGTCGCATAGCAGGTGCGAAGGGGATGTGGACGCTACACCCGTACGACACGCATGATCAGCCGCACATATGGATTCGGGAGTCCCAGCACAAAATAGCTCTCCCAGCACTTAAGCGCGAACACTGCATTTTAGATTTGCTCCATACATCACGACCGGTATTTACATCTACTAAGTATGTTTGTTTCCTGAGTTGACACTGGTGTAGACAGGGAGCAGCGTCTTTCTTTCTGCCCAGAGCGTGCAAAACCTGTCGCATAACGGGTGTCCGGACCAGCTTTTGATCGATTTGTCGAAGGAAACCCTGCGCGAATGGATCGAGCCTATGCTTACGTGGACTGGCGACAACGCCATGGTGAAGTTATGCAGTTTTCTCGATCGCTGGTGGGGAATCTCGCAGTCCCGTCGCGTCCGCCAGGCCCAAGAATTCGCGCGCCTGCTTCAGCAACGATTGGCGGACGACGACGTACTAATTGAGGATGATGATGATGAGGATGCCGTGTCAGACCGCACACGTTCGCAACAGACAGGCCGGAGTTTCTACAGCCGAGGCAAGTTCCGATATACCTTGGTCAGTATGCACGTCTTTTCATTGCGTCGATATATCTAGCACCTCTGGCTTTCGCTGAACAGGCGTATGAGCTCATCTTAGCCAATTTCGAGCCGCAGTCCTGCGCTAAGCTCTCTGGTCTACTTCGTGATATCTGCGAGACCAAGATTGATGGAGTAATTGATAAGTGCCGTCTGCCTCTCCCGGAATCACAGGGCTTCTCGGCATATGCAATTCCAGGTACTTTTCTCGATGAAAGTTGTGTCTAGTATCTTGAACAGACACTTTGCAGACCCGTACGGCGTGTTGCAAGAAGAGGAAATTTTCTATCGTCCTTCTCGACCCGGGATAGACCCTGTGACCAAAATGCGTATGGATGTGTTGCAGGGCGAGGTCATTGTGAGTGCAATTCTATATGGTTGCGTATAAAGGTCTCAATATAAAGCACAGGTGGGCAGGTCAGAGATTTGTAATTGGGGATCTGTTTTTGGCTTCACTGAAAACTCTCTTCCGTACACAGATATCCTGTTCGGCTTCCTTCCGATATGCAAAGGGTTTGAACTATTTAATTGGCCGTCCAAATGTCCACTCACGAGGTTCTAGGTCAAGGCTGTAGACCATGAGAAACTACGACGCTATTGCGACGTAGTAATCGTTCCGGTCCAGGGTTCGTGTTCGCTGGTGAGCCTGCTTGGTGGGGGAGGTGCGTGGTGCGTATAAACTATATTTAGCATACGTATTGACGCTTGTCTTGGTGAATAGATTGCGACGGTGGTAAGGACCTTTGTATTGCTGCTCCTCTTCCTCAGTGCACATTTCCTTCCACAGACATACTATTCATTCTGCGGCTGTCTGGTTTGGTTGAACATTTTCAAAACAAACGCTTCTCTGAACCGCCCGGTCAATTTATGGAGGACTACTTTGAGCGGGAGGTTAAAAGGGTTCCTCAGTTCTGCGAGGAAATGAAGAATGCGAAGAATGAGGATCTACAGCAACGCGATGAAGCGCTGCAGAAGGTTCTCCTCTTGGATCTTCCCGACTTGAAGGTCGGAATTTATTCAAAGATGCACGACAATGCCACCAAGAAGTTTGGATACGATGCAGCGGAGACGATCCGCCTTGCGCACATGTTCGTAATGTTTATTCCTATGACACATTCATTGAACGGGGATTAAATAATTTTGTCACAGGTTCACCACGCTCTTGGATGCTCCCAAGACGGGTTTGCGCGTGAAGCCCAATGTTTTCGCTGACGACTGCAGAGCGCACCTCCAGGATCCTAAGCGAACAAAACCAGGCATCCTCGATCGCATGCTTGAGCAGGGGAAAACTATGAAAACTGAGATCCTGGCGCAGCATGACAATCTTGCTGGGAGAAACTCAGGTGAATCTCCCCCGCCCGACCCTATCCTCCTCAATCCCTGGAATGCTGCGTTGTCGATGACGAAAAGATCATCCGTCGGCGTGTATAACGAGGACATGAATGCACTTCGTCCGTTGAGAATCTCTGAGCTAGATCGCATGAGGGCGCATGTCGAAAAGTGTCGTCACGATTGGGATGCAAAATGTCGCAAATCCCAGGAAAATAAGGAAAATGGCGCCAAACGAAGCTCAGGCTACTCGGACGCTATGCTTTCGATCACAAAGACATTCCACAGCTTCGACACAAGCAACATCCTCTTGTACAGCGATACAGACGCACGCCGGCTCATGGCATCGTATGCCTATACTCTCAATACCAACTTCGGGTTCTCAATGGATTTTCACCGCCTGTGTCAAATCAAAGCCGAGTCTTGCGACGCTGGTGCAGCGCCTGTAAGACGCGACTTCGATGAACTCAGAACATTCCCGTCGTCTGCGACCAAGCAGATGTAACTGTTTTTTGTTCTCTCCGTGTCTCGTTGAGTTCGCACTATTTTCCGTTCATTTGCATCCCGCTTCAAATATTATATACATGTCGTATTTCATTGGGATTTCTTGCGTTTGTATACCAGATAGGAACATTGAGAAACTTTCGGTATGAGTCAATTGAACCATGCTCATCAATTGTTTTGTTTGTTTTTGGATGGACATGCAGGTGAGCAGAGCAGAGGCAGATGTGTGCTCACTGCTGTTTGTGCAGTCATCCAAATTCACCATGGGCTTGTTGTGAAAGGCATCATGAGATGCAACAGTGCTCGTAGACCATCTATAAAGATTAGAAAGCATGATTTGTGGATCCATGCATGCATTCCCTCGCAAAAAAAAAAGACGAGGATCACGACAATGACTGTCGACGGAGTAACAGGTCCTCAAGCAGCCGTCCCGATCATGTCATCAACATCTGTATTTGGCAATCGGATCACGAATTTTCAATTTGTACTCTAAAAATTCTAAAAGTACGAAAAATGCCCAGGCTTCCATGTTAGTTCCATCGCCCACCCTCTGACCTCTTTTGTGTCCCATGTGGTACGCATGGTGCCATCTGGGATGGCTTGCTCAGCGACGAAATGGCGACGTCTAGGTTGGCAGAAGGTGCTTGACTTGGGTCATGAAGCAAAGATTCTTCGCAAGAATCTGCTGCAATAACGCTGCAGCGGACTCTACAAGCCGACGGGTTCCAACAACAATCATAGCATCCGTCAGACGCCATGCCTGCGACAACACGAACCCGAAACCCAGGATCGGAAAAATCAATGCATCTGCGTCTGATGAGCGCGCGTATATGAAAATTCCATGCAAGCGACAAAAAATCAACTTGCAGAAAATTCAGAAGCGATGACTGGAATACCTGCATTGCATTCCATCCGCCGGCGTGATCAGTAGGAACAAGCTGCCAGTTGCGACGATGGCGCGCCCGTCCGTCAGTTCCATCGCGTTCATGAGCGTCAGCTTGGCACAACGGTTCAGATTGGACAGGGGGAGAATGATTGGGCGCTCGACTTACTTCGCCATTGTACGTACGCACGACTTCCTCCGTGAAACCGCCCGCGTGCGTTGAACTCGCCACGCTCATTGTATTGTTGTATTGTTGCAACGGCCACCCTGACGACCACATACTTCGCATGCGTGCGAAGTTGCTCTTGTGGGGCGGGCCGAGATGAATCTGACAGTGCTTATCCAGGGAATATTCGACCGAGTCCAGGAAAACATACATACGTCGATAAACACGAGACAAACACCCGATCAGGACCATTGGATGCACTGTCTCCACTGTCTCCACAACGGTTAGGAGCCGCACCTCCTCGCGCCTGGCCCACTGGGCGTCGAGACGCGGAAATCCCCATCCCACAATGCATATCTTCCCCAGGTTACAGAGGCAGTTGCTGCACAAAAACATAATCCCCCGAGAAAAGCGTGCCGCATCACTTCCGAGATTTTCAACGCAGGAGGAGATACAAGCGTAGAATCGATGTATTTGGCAATCCTTTCGAAGAACGAGAAGCAATTGCAAGCGGTGCCGTCCCTAATCGGAAATGTTGGTTATATCCAGCGAATCGAAGTAATATGCGGTGATGAACGTCGACAGAGCGCACCCACGAACAGAACCAGCGCCATGGCATTGGCCCACTAAGCGCTAAATGCCGATGTACGGTCATGTGATATCCCGAGACTTGACAGCCATTGATTGATGAAGCACTCATCGCATCCACGCGACTAACAGTTTTGAATAACTGTTCCAACTCGACCAACGCAGTGTTTGGAAATTTTGTGGCCACCTTCGTCTTTTTCCTCAGCATGGACTACGGAAGCGCTGATACTGAAAGATTGTGGGCACGCATGGATTGTTTGACACCTCCGGTGAGTTCAGAAAACGGCGCGCGCGCGGTTTACATAGCATGCGCTTATCGTTATCCCAACGCGATACAGCCTTTTCCAAACAGTCTCTCAGACTGGCGCAGACTGAGCATTCCGAACGAGAAGGATAGATATATTGGGGGTGTATATTTTCATGACGTTACCTGGGAGACACTTCGCAAGGTATTCATGGACACGGGCTACACTCTTTACGCCCGACGGCGCTACAAGACGTCTCCTGGCGCCTATATCTTGACCCCGCCAGAGTTTGTTTGGAGTAAGCTGGCTGTGAATGAAGATGGGGTGTATGGATCATGGGAAAGACTGCCGGAATTCCACTCGGTGCGTCACGTTCGATAGCAACAGAGAATCGGATTAATAGTAGCTTCGGTCCAGATATCACCACAAATATGGCCTGCACGAACCAAGTAAGCACTCCGCATTCGCCTTCTCTTATGACTTACGCTCTTGCAGGAATGCTAGAGATGTCATCGTGAAGGTCATATCGGACGGTATTGACCCTACTGGGCTGCGAGAGTTGGAAATCCTCCAAACCTTGACGTCGGAGCCGTTGAAGTCGCATCCCGATAACCAATGTGTCCCCGTTCTTGAGTATATTCGCCATGACAAATGGGTATTCGCTGTGTTTCCACGCTGGTCTAACTGCACGGAGCCCAATTTCGAGTCGGTCGGAGAGGTGCTCGATTTTTGTGAGCAGGTGACACGTGTATGCTTTTCCCCTGCATGCATATGGCTTTCTCCTTCAGCTGACTCCCACAGACTCTTGCATTCTTCCACAAGAATGGAATAGCGCATTTGGTGCGTAAACAGTTTTTCTGTCCCTCGTGAACCTTATCGTCTGACATATCAGTAGGATGTGGCGCCGGAGAACATCTTGATGAACTTCTCAGGCATCTCGCCTTCATCCGGCACTAGGCAGATACGAAGTCTGTTCCCTGTTCGCTACGCTTTCATCGATTTCGGCTGCGCTCGAATGTTTCGCCCTGACGAGCATGCTCCAGCCAATGAGAGGCTGGTTACAGACATGTTTATCGGCCGACCCAGCAAAGCCCCCGAGCTGGAGTTGCAGCAGCCATACGACCCGTTCGCAGCTGATGTCTTTCAAACGGGGACTTTCTTCATTTCTTATTTCTATGTATGTCTTATCTGATCTCTTCCCGGCCAGGGTCTAACTATTACTTGAACAGGACGTCTCGGCTTATATTCCAGAATTCTTCCCGCTGTTGCTGTCAATGACTGCCGTAGGCGGCAGTCCGAAGGACCGCATTACTATGTCTGAAGCACATCGACGCTTCTGTGAGATCCGTGACGGGCTTTCCTTGCCTCAGCGGTACGCCCCCCTTGATATCCAGTTCATGGGATATTTGAAGCCCCGTTCGGTATCCGATGCTGTCGGGATACGGGAATATTTCCTGAAAGAGAAGATCTTCTTTGCAAAGCATCAGCTCCAGGATAAGAACCAACAGGTTGCAGATGCATCGTTTTGGGAGGATAAGTGGCCGAAATTGGAACTTCACGACCATGCAGATGAGCGAACCACTAGTAAATAGGGTCTGTCCCATTGTCCTCATGTGCAATACCAGCCAAATGCGATTTGAAATCTAATAATTGTCTGTATGTCTCCCGGCTAGATTTTGTCAGTATGTCATCACTTGACTCTCGAGGAGTCTGGTTTGTAGTCCAGGCTGGAGGACACCGGGTAATCGGCAGGCCGCCATGGGACTGACTTTTCTATTTAACCCCACCCAATGTTCAGTACTTCCCTCGCTCTCAACGAATTCCGCATTCTCCGAGTTTCAACATCGTCTCTTGTTAATCGCCACCCCAATGTTCAACGTGCCTACGGAGGCGCTGTCTGTTTTCCACTTTGCGAGTATAATGCCATTTTGCATGCCTACCTTTGGTCATTTATTGTTCTGGCTTCTCAACTCTAGGGACGTGTCGTTGTCCTCGATAGAAGCGATCCTTTCTACTCATGCCGTGGCACCGTGATTGCTCGCTCTATAACCACCCATGTAGGTCCACCTAACTTCACTGTTTTTCATCACTTCCTTCTCACATAAAACTTTCGAAGGGTATTCATGTCAGCTACAATATCACCATCCCAGCTGGACAACGCCGCGCAGATGGTTCACTCATTAACGAAGACCAGATCGTGAATTACCGTCACGAGCAGCTGATGAGATATTAGCCTACCAGCCAAGGCGTTCGCACCATTGTCACCATTATAGTAACTCCTTTTCCTGATCCTCAACTGAATTGTCTCCTTCGAAAGCATTTGTATTTGGCTACGCTCACTTCATAACAGACTCTGTAGTGTGAGCATTTGACCTGTAATTGTTTGTGTGTTCCCAAATTGTTCGCCCCATGTTGACATTGAAATAAATTCTTTTGTGTTCCACTCTATATGTTTCATCTCAGAAAATCCGGGAAGTTTCAGCATCTTTTCTCTGTCTGAAGGCCTCGTTTTCTCCATGTTTGGCCCTGCGAAAAAAATTGACATTGCATTCCGAGAAAACATTTTTACCACTACTTGGACAACTAATGATAAGTATTTGCTATTGTTTCTACTTGTATTCCGTCGCTAGAATTTCGAATTTACCCATGAATGTTCTGCAGATATGGTTCGTCCGTGGGGGAACTAAGTGGTTGTTACCGTAGATATGAGCAAACGAAGGAAGAAAACAAATAGCTGAAAGATTCAACTTGTGAATCACCCATGTGGCACAATTGCGAGAGTGTTCAAACAGAGACTATATTTCGGTACTTACCATATTCATAAAGTGACGACGCTGTAGCAGTGTACGGCACATCTCCCCATCATTTCGAGGATGATCCGACGAGGTCTGGCTTGTCCCTCAGGCACCCTTGGTGCCATCAAACAACACCATCTTTGCCCACACAGAAACACAGATAAGTATGATGGCACGAGAGGTGGATGAAGTAAATCTGACCGAAAGGCAGGGGTCCTGTTAACATCCTGATCAGCTTGCTGAAGCTTGGATGGGTGCAAGTAGGTGTAAGTTGACGTCAAGTTGATTCAGTTTGGAGCATTTGCGGACGCAACATGGATCGGCGATCTAGTGCGGAGTCGGTGATGTCGGTAGTACGGTCATGTGACATCACGCGACTTGGACACCTGCTTCAAGAATCAATTTGACAATGTTGCATAGTTTTTTTGGCCGTTTTCATTGTTTTCTCAGTATGTACTATGGAGACAATCATGTTGAAATCTCCTGGATATTTATTGAATTTTCATAGCTTGAAACCTCCAGTGAGCTCCGAAAACACACTGGTGACTGGCCGGACACGCAAGTCGGCAGCAGCCTGAGCGTACCGAGCCTTTCTTCTTCCACCGGCGATATTGACATACTTCGTCAGCTCTACTCACTACGAGTTAGAACATCACCTGTACAAGATGCTCTGTTCGGCACATTTGAGCGTCTGAGGTATCACAATATTGCGAACGAGTCTTCGTGAATCATTGGGCAAGAATAAGTACCTATCGTCACCTTCGGGACGGTTCCAGAACTCAGTAAGTACTTGACTGACAATTTTGTCTTGATTTTACGATCCATGCCAAGGATCGTCCAGCGTAGACATTGGTGTTAACAATAATGATGGGCTTGCGGCTGTCAAGGTCGTTAAATGTTTTTGGATACCATGCCTGCGCTCAAACCGCTTGTTCTGGCGGTCAAGGGTTTGCTTACCCATCATAGTCTCAACGACGCGTCGAAGGGCGGTCTAGGGAGCTATGGTGTAATCTGGATGTGTGTTAGCCTTCTGCAAGTATGCATAATACTATTGTCATTGTCGGTTCCGTAACTCATGTGCTGTATAGCACAATCCGGGTGGACGGCCGGATAGTTATTTCACCCATCCGTCCGATACTGAATCTCTTGGATACCTTGTTGTCGATTTCATGAATCATTACGGTCTTGAATTCGACTTCACAGAAGACTACATATCCGTGGACAAATCCTCAAGAAGTCGCAGGGAGGTGATTGGATTAACAAAAAAACCCTGGATCACATATGCATCCAAGGTCCTTGCCAGCCTGGTACGTCCACCTATCATATATTATTGTGTGTTTGGCCACAACTGCCTTGGAGGAAATGACGTGGGTCGTCCCGCCTCAAAAACGCGTGCCATCATAGCTGCTTTTGAGGGTGCCTACCGCAGTTTGACGGAAGCGGCTTCCATGACAGACGAAAGTTTGCTTGCACGCCTTCTGGGGAGTCCCTGGAAAGGTGTGTCGTTCCCACGTCTCCCCGTCGCAATATCCGTGACGGCTTCCACGTTGTCAGGCCATGGCACATCGGGCTCTACTCCGACAGGTTGTTATTGCACAGGACCCGGGCTCGTCACAAATGGGCTCTCGTCGCGAACGACGAAATCCCAACAGGGTGCCTAGAAGTGACAGATATGGAGACAGAAGGAGATACGGAGATTCAAGCAATGGTCGTATAGGGCCGGCATCTGCCAGTACGCGAAGCGGGCAGTCTGGCGGCAGGGAAAGCCACTCGGCTGCTGGGCTACAGTCTAATGCACGCTATAGCGACCCGCGCAACTCCTCAATACTGCAGCTTCGGGATGGGGATGGGTATCAACGCTATTATGGAAGATACGGCGGAGAGGACTATCGTCGCTCTCCGTACGATCAATCTATGCAACGGCAGTCCCACGATAGCTCTCAGTATCCTCGCGTGGAGTGCCGTTATTCGTCACCCGGTGGAATGGATCCTCGGTATCGCAGTCGTAGTCCGCAACCCCGAAAGCCAGACTTGATAGGTTTTCGCATCATGCCATTTTTTTCTGTATCATATGTTTCGTCGCCATGAATTGGTTAGCTGCGCTCCGTTTGGCCGACAAGCATGTTCTATCTTGATATCTCTGATTGGAATACGACATGATCCTAAACCACCATCTGGCATTTTGAGCGGGTGTCAATGCTACTGTAACTTTAAGGGATTGTCTGGATTGCTCTGAATTTACCCGGTGTCTTCTTGCTGTGTGCCGTCGGCGGCTACGTGTGTTGTTGGACCCTTCGCACGCATTTGCAACCCAAGAAAGAAAGAAAGAAAAAAAAAAGGAAAGGAACCGGTGGCTTCGTCTACTTACTTTTCTTATTTTGTTTCACGAACATTTGATCCCTGTAGTTTTTGTTTGTTGTTTTCATGCAGAGATGAGATGTGTTCAACCAGAAGATGTCTAACAAACATTGAATGAAATGAGATAAAATGATAATTGATTTGGTATGTCAGAGCCCTGACGAGAGCCCACAGTGATCCGTCAAGATCGTCGAGTAAAATCATCTCCGATTTCTCCAGTTGTCTTCCGAATTCCATCTCGACCGTCGCACAATAATTACGCGTCCGGTTTTCGTTTAGAGTGTGCTCTCGAGACTGATTGCTTAGACTCCCGCGCTACATTATCTAGAAGTCATTTCTTAATCTAATTCCACGCCCACGATCACGACCACAGACGACACCGAAACACAACCTAGAAAACCCCAAACGGTACCAGTATAAATCTGTAGACAAGTGAGTAAATTATCCATCCGTTGGGTATATTGTTTTACAACGCGTTGCAGGTCGTTGGTCTCGCGTTATGTGCTGAATCCGTTCTGGAATTGGTTCGTGACGTTACAGCCACACACTGTGGCGCCTAACACTGTACGTGTCTATTCATGTTTCTGAAAGCCCGGCGACCGATTGTTGTGATCTAGATCACGCTTTCGGGCTTGTGCATTGTCATATTGAATTTCCTGACATTACTACACTGCGATCCTGCATATCTCGCGGAGAAGAACGGCGACCGCGCTCCTCCTCATTGGTTGTATTTCACGTCCGTGTTCATGCTCGGCTGCTGTTACATAGATGATCATGGCATTGCAGATGGGCTGCCGGCCTGTTCTTGTATCAAGCGTTTGATGCGATTGACGGGTAAGGGATCATGTTCATCTGTTGCGCCGTGCTGGCTGTGACTAGATAAACGATCACTAGCAAACAGGCAAGACGTACTGGCATGGCCGGTCCTCTCGGGGAAATGTTCGATCACGGTGTGCCTACCCGCCTCATTCCACATGACGCATATTTAATGCTGCTGTAGGATGTGACGCACTCAACACCACAGTGGGTCGCTCGCTGTGTTGTCGTTTGACGCGCTTGTTCAATGATTCCTCTGCAGCTGGAGGCGATCCTGACTTGCTACGCTTTGAATCTTGGACGATCGTGGTGGACCATTACTTCTCAAGTGGCTACACTGGCTAACTTCTACCTGACGACGTGGGAGGAATACCATACAGGTTGCAGTGGTCTGTGTGCGTACTATCGAAATAGACTAACACTTTCATAGGTCAACTCTTTCTCGGTGTCTTTTCTGGTCCGGTCGAAGGCATCCTCATGATCGTCATAATATACATCATCACTGGATTCGTCGGTGCGTCGACGTTTGTTGAACGACGTCAAGGATGCTGATTCAATGGCGTCCAGGTCCGTCTTTCTGGGATACCGGTATATGGACTGTCTTGAAGCTCGAAGGCGCTTCTTTCTTTCGGGATGTTCCCAATGTAGCACTGAACGAGCTGTTCATGTATTTTGCTGTCATAGGATTGGCCTTCAACATCGTCACCAGTTACTTCAACGTGTGGAAGGCAATTACATCCACAGGAAAGTCCTGTCTATGGCCGCTCTTGCTGCTTCTCCCTTTTGCCGCCATGGTCTTTATCGAGTGGGCGTGGCTCAGCGCGTCCAGCATCGTCAGCTCGTCGCTACTCGTGTCTTTCATGTTGTCAGTGGGCTGCCAATTTGCACATCAGGTCGGCCGCATGATCCTGGCGCATGTCACGAAGGGCGGTTTCCCTGTCTGGGATTGGGTGTAGATGTGTAGTGTCGTCAGTGCACTCGACGCTAACATGCCACGGCTTTTTGGAATGTACGTGAGTTCTTGTTCCCTCGTGCCTTTCGTATCTGAATGACGGTTTTTAATAGTGACTCGATCATCCAGACATCAGCACTCCGCACGGGCATCGTCGTGTACCTCTCTCTGCTCATCTCGTTCGTCACGTACGCGCGCTTCTGCACGCTCGTGGTCAATGACATCACGAACTACTTACCTGGGGATGGCCTGCCTCACCGTTCGCAAGCGCGACGCCGACGGGGTGCGGCAGGAGGCGCGCGATATCAAGGACAAGTAGGTGGACCATCCACATATGTTTATCATACACATCTTTTATTGCTTTTTTTAGACTTCCGTTCGCTGTCGTGCGTGAGAGGCAGCAACAGCAGTTGAACCCGGGTTCGGAGAAGGGTCGTATGAAGTTCAATTTTCACTGACATTGAATCACTTGTGATAAATGGGTGGAGCGAACGCTGCATGGATGGGAAGTGTTGATTGTTTTCTTTTCTATTGTGACCCCGTCACCCCAAATTTTCGAGGATCGCACTTTACGTTGTCGATAGCATTATGACCCTTTATTAATTTGTTCCTCTACTTATTATTCCTAACGTTATTCTCGCACTCATAATATCAAATTTCATGACCATGCATACTTCGTTTTCCCGTAATGTTACTTCCCATGTTTGTTGGCGGTACTCTAAGCGCGAAAACGGAATGTTTCTCATTCCATAGAAATTCTTGGCGCCCTCCCTGACCTCACGCACCGTACGGTACGGCCACGTGGAGAAAATCAAATACATACATTCCTGTCCAGTGTCAATTTTCGTTCTTATTTGCTTTCTTTCCGTGCCGTACATACATACATCATATTGAGGCGGTTAAATATTCCTATCGTAAAGGATCATAGCAAGGACAAAACGGCGTGTGCGTCGGTAGAGGTCAACTGCCCTGGATCCTTTTCCACAGTGATTGTGGTCACTTTCGGACCATCCGCAACGATAACAAAGCGCTGAAAACACGTTGTCAGCCGACTCTAGAAGTGTAGATTAAGCCTGCCATACCTTGCTCCGCGGACCGCTACGAAGTGACGTCGCGTCGAACACGAGGCCAAGGGAAGATACAAACAAGCCCTGGTCGTCAGCTATGAATCGTACAGCTTTTGAAACCAGTCAGCAAGGCACACGGCCCCCAGTCAAAGCGATGGAACCCATACGTGTTCCCGCAGGCGCGAGCTTCTCCTTCCGTGCTCTGTTATGTAATAGTTGATTTTAACATGTATTTGTACAAACATGAATCAAGACGCTTAATGCATGTCGAATGTATCGTTCACCGCAACCACCAGAATTTCAGAAACACCACGAGCCTTAAATTGATCGTACAACGAAATATAAGAAGGAATCTGTTCCGAGCAAGTGCCACTAATCAAACGCAAGTCGGTCAATTGCTGTGGAAAATAATTCGCGACAACGGAAAACATACGTGAACGCGCCAGGGACGCCAACCTAGAAAAACGAGATTCAGTATACTACGGGTGGTGTAGCTGAGAAAGCAACCTACAATGACACGTCTTCCTTCGTCAAAATTCAGTTTTATGGGGGTGTCCGCCGCCCCTTCCTTGACCTGCGGTGACGGTGTCTAGACTTCAGAGCCTCGATGAACTTCCGCAGTGGAAAGAACAGCTACAAATGCAGAGTGGGCGGCCTGTGCTGTACTTCCAATTAAAGAAGTCATGGTTATGGTCAAGATTGGGGTGGATAGACAAGAATGAAGAGTCTTTATATACCCTACGACAGCAACTTAGTGACATTATAATGTGATGTGTGATGTCCGGGCCAAGTGCCCACTCTTTCATTTTTGACTCTTCCATTTATATAGCGCTAGAGATAAGACTAGGTAAATACCCGTTCAAAGAATAGGAAGAACGGTATCACCACACTGGAACACGTGCACGCCGCGCGAATATACGGTGGCGAAAAGGGTAGGGCGGGATCTTGAAGCTTGAACGTTGAACCCCAGAAGACCCATAGAAGGAAAACGAACCACGTCCAAGAATAATGACCATTCTAAACCTGTTTCTGAGTAGCACATCCATCTTTTCGCAGCCGTCAAGTTGAACAAGAAAATAAAGACGTACTATGAAATGTGAGGTTGCACCGGATTCCACAATGAATACCTTCTCCAAGTCACAGAGGCAGTTGTTGCACAGTTATGTAATCCCTCGAGAAAGGCGCGCCACCTCACATTTCGAGATTTTCAATGCAGAAGGAGAAGGAGATACAAGCGTAGAATCAAAGAGATCTCATGTATGATTCTCCACTGCGTTCTCAGTCATCGACATATTATTTAAGTAATCCTTTCGAAGAACGAGAAGCAACTGCAAACGGTGATGTCCCCAGTCGACAATGCTGGGTTATATTCAGTTAATCGAAGTAATATGCAGTGATGAACGTCGACAGAGACAGAGCCTCAAGCGCACCGACGAACCAGCGCCATGGCGTTGGCCCAGAGCGCGCTAAATGCCGATATACGGTCATGTGACATCCCGAGGCTTGACAGCCATTGATTGATCCACGCGACTCAACAAATTTAACTGTATCAACTCGACCAACGTAGTGTCTGGAAGTTTTGTAGCCATCTTCGTTTTTCTTCTCAGCATGGACTACGGAGACTCTCGTATTGAAGGATTATGGGCACGCTTAGAGACATTGACACCTCCAGTGAGTTCAAGTTCAGAATACACCGCTCGTGTTTCACATAGCATGCGCTTATCGTTATCCCGACGCGATACAGCCTTTTCCAAACAGTCTTTCAGACTGGCGCAGCCTGAGCATTCCGACAACGGATAGATATCTTATGGATGTACATTTTCATGACGTTCCTTGGGAGGCACTACGCGAAATAGCCCTACGCTGAAGTTGCCGAGGCTGCAGTTCCAAACTTCCTAAAGGTTGAGAGCGTCGGGTCATCCCAGTTATGGCAGGCTATATTCGAAGTGCTACTGTAGAGATGGTAAGGACGTGCTCGCATTTAGCATACCCTTTCGCTTACGCCTCACGAGTGGATCAAGCACGTCCGGTATGAACACCGCTATAGACCTGGCTTCGATGATAATTAGGCTGAGAGACAGCGATAGCTTCCACTGTGTGGCTCAGCTTAAGGCCGTTAGAAACGGTACTAGGTATGTGGGGTAGAAGTAAGTGTCGGTCGAATGAGGTTTGTTTGAGACCGCCCCAGTTCTATATCCGCGGCCCTCTGCAGGACATCGCAGCAGCCCGCATTTCTCACATCGGGTGTGGGTACTTATGC
>KN881646.1:0-28328 GCA_000934395.1 Fistulina hepatica ATCC 64428 | reverse complement strand
TTTTCTTCACGGTCACGTAGGTTCAACTTCGTCGACAGGTTCAGCGTACTACAGTGTACTGGCAAGATGGCTGTAGCCAGGGCTGAGGCATGACCTGCGGCTAGGTACAACGCAGACGTTTATGAGGTTTGGCTTAGTTGAACCGCAGTTGAATGTGGATGAACGTGGGTAGACTAAGTCATTCGACTAGTCCTACAATTGTCCTGGGAACGGAAAGCCAGTCTAAATGAAGCAGGTGGAGAGCATGGTAGTATGAATAGGCTCAGACACAAAGACACACCCGTTTCTACCACAACAAACTACCGTGGTTCCCGCAGACTTCCTGTTTGGTCTGGAGCAGCCTAGTAGGAGCGTTACTACCCCTCTACACGGCATGTGACGATGTCGCAGCAGTGAAATACTTATACCATTCATGGCTTTAACTTCTTTCGGCCGTTTTCATTATTTTCTCAGCATGGGCTATGGAAACAATCGTGTTGAAATCTCGTGGACATAGCTTGAAACCTCCAGTGAGCTCCAAAAACACATTGGCTGGACACGCGAGTCGGGAGCAGCGCACAGGCCCTTTCTTCTCCCACCGGCGATATCGACATACTTAGTCATCTCTACTCCCTACGAGTTAGAACACCACCTATACAAGAAGCTTCTGTTCCAGCGTCTGAAGCTTGAAGATCTGAGGTATCACAATATTGCGAACGAGGTCCTCGTGAATCATTGAGCAAGAATACCTGTCGTCACCTTCCCGACGGTTCTAGAACTCGGTAGTAAGTACTTGACTAACGGTTTCGTCTTGAATTTACGATCCATGCGAAGGATCGTCCAGCGTAGACATTGGTGTTAACAATAATGACGGGCTTGCGACTGTCAAGGTCGTTTAATACCATGCCTACGCTCAAACCGCTTGTTCTGGCCGTCAAGGGTTTGCTTTCCCATCATGGCCTCAACGACGCGTCGAAAGGCGGTCTAGGAAGCTATGGCGTAATCTGGATGTGTGTTAGCCTTTTGCAAGTATGTATGATACTATTGTCATTGTCTGTTTCCATAGCTCATGTGCTGTACAGCGCAAACCGGCTGGACGGCCGGATAGTTATTTCACTCGTCCGTGCGATACTAAGTCTCTTGGATCCTTGTTGTCGATTTCATGAAACATTACGGTCTTGAATTCGACTTCACAGAAGACTTCATATCCGTGTCTAGTGGACAAATCCTCAAGAAGTCGCAGGGTGGGGATTGGATTAACAAAAAAAAAAAAACTGGATCACATGCTTATATAATTATGCATCCAAGACCCTTGCCAGCCTGGTACGCCGACCCGTTATATATTACAGTATTGTGTATGAGGCCACAGCTGCCCTGAAGAAAATGACTTGGGTCGTCCCGCCTCAAAAACGTGTGCCATCAATGATCATAGCTACTTTTGAGAGTGCCTACCACAGTTTGACGGAAGCGGCTGCCATAACGGACGAAAGTTTGCTTGCACCCCTTCTTGGAGTTTCTGAAAAGGTGCGTCGTTCCCGCATCTCCCCGTCGCAATATCCTTGACGACTTTCACGTTGTCAGGCTATGGCACACCGGGCTCCACTACGACAGGTTGTTATTGAACAGGACCCGGATTCGTCACAAATAAGCTCTCGTTCGCGAACGACGAAATCCCAACAGAGTGCCTAGAGGCGACATATATGGCGACACGGTGATTCAAGCAATGCTCGTATAGGGCCGGCATTTGCCAGTACGCGACGCCGACAGTCTAACGGCAGGGGAAGTCGCTCGGCTGTTAGGCTACGGTCTAATGCACGCTTACGGCGACCCGCGCAACTCCTCAATCGATGAGCGTCGACAGAGACAGAGACTCAAGCGCACCGACGAACCAGCGCCATGGCGTTGGTCCAGAGCTAAATTGTCGATGGTACGGTCATGTGACATCGCGACGCTTGACAGCCATTGATTGATGGATGTCGATGAATCGATGAGCACGCGACTCAAATTTAACTGTTCAAATTCGACCAACGCAGTGTTTGTCAACTTGTGGCCACCTTCGTTTTTCTTCTCAGCATGGACTACGGAAGCGCTTTCAATGAGAAATTATGGGCACGCTTAGAGAAATTGACACCACCAGTGAGTTCAGTAAACAGCGCGCGCGGTTTACATAGCATGCGCTTACCGTTATCTCGACGCGATACAGCCTTTCCCAAACGATCTCTCAGACTGGCGCAGACTGAGCATTCAGAATGAGGAAGATGGCTATATTGGGGCTGTGTATTTTCTTGACGTTCCCTGGGAAGCACTACGCGAAGTATTCATGGATGTGGGCTACACTCTTTACGCCCGACGGCGCTACGACACGTCTCCCGGCGCCTATATCTTGACCCCGCCAGAGTTTGTTTGGAGTAAGCTGGCTGTGAATGAAGATGGGGTATATGGATCATGGGAAAGACTCCCGGAATTCGACTCGGTGTGTCACCTTCGATAGCAGCAGAGAGTCGGATTAATAGTAGCTTCGGTCCAGGTATCGCCACAAGTATGGCCTGCACGAACTAGGTGAGCACTCCGCATTCGCTCTCCCATATGATTTACGCTCGTGCAGGAATGGTAAAGATGTCATCGTGAAGCTCATATCGGATGGTATTGACCCTACTGGGCTGCGAGAACTGGAAATCCTTCAAACCTTGACGTCGGGGCCGTTGAAGTCGCATCCCGATAACCAATGCGTCCCCGTTCTTGAGTATATTCGCCATGATAAATGGGTATTCGCTGTGTTTCCACGATGGTCTAACTGCACGGAGCCCAATTTCGAGTCGGTCGGAGAAGTGCTCGATTTCTGTGAGCAGGTGACACGTGTATGCTTCTCCCCTGGATGCATGTGGCTTTCTCTTTCAACTGACTCCCACAGACTCTTGCATTCTTCCACAAGAATGAAATCGCGCATTTGGTGCGTCAACTGTTTTTCTGTCCCTGGTGAACCTTATCGTCTGACATTTCAGTAGGACGTGGCGCCGGAGAATATCTTGATGAACTTCTCAGGCATCTCGCCTTCATCCCGCACTAGGCAGATACGAGATCTGTTCCCCGTTCGCTACGCTTTCATTGATTTTGGCTGCGCTCGAATGTTTCCCGCTGACGAACATGCTCCAGCCAATGAGAGGCTTGTTACAGACATGTTTATCGGCCGACCCAGTAAAGCCCCCGAGCTGGAGTTGCAGCAGCCATACGACCCGTTCGCAGCTGACGTCTTTCAAACGGGGACTTTCTTCGTTTCTTATTTCTATGTATGTCTTATCTGATCTCTTCCCGGTCAGGGTCTAACTATTACTCGAACAGGACGTCTCGGCTTATATCCCAGAATTCTTCCCGCTGTTACTGTCAATGACTGCCGTAGGCGGCAGTCCGAAGGACCGCATTACTATGTCTGAAGCACATCGACGTTTCTGTGAGATCCGTGACGGGCTTTCCTTGCCTCTGCGGTACACCCTCCTTGATATCCAGTTCATGGGATATTTGAAGCTCCGTTCGGTATCCGATGTTGTCGGGATACGGGAATATTTCCTGAAAAAGAAGATCTACTTTGCAAGATATCAGCTCCAGGATAAGAACCGACAGGTTGCAGATGCATTGTTTTGGGAGGATAAGTGGCCGAAATTGGAACTTCACGACCATGCAGATGAGCGAACCACTAGTACATAGTGTCTGTCCCATTGTCCTCATGTATAATACCAGCTAAATGCGATTTGAAATTGAATAATTGTCTGTATGTCTCCCGGTGATGAGATTTAAATCTTATCGATATGACATTGCACGAGTCTCAACAAACCTGTAGTCTCCTGTAAGCAAACGAAAATGGAAGTGAGCCGTTCCATTTTGACACAAACCTGGTACGTAGTCCAGACTGAAGGGCACAGGGTAATCCGTGATATCAGTAAACCATACAATAAAATCGAAAATAAACAGTCAACCTGTGCCTTTGTCATGTAGAAATGCGAGAGCCTACAAGAACATCAATGGGTGGTAGGAGAGATAAACATACACCGTTCACAAAAATCAAAAGCTTTTGCAACAGTCTCGAAGTTTGGAGATGTGCATGAAATCCGGTGGGGAAACACCACAAGTGTCCACTTTTCATGCTGTAGATATTCAATGAGGCTGGCCGCTGTAGAGAACTTCTGAATACAGGCGGTGCGACACAGTCTTCTTCTGCCCAAAGTCGTTCAATAAACGAATCTCCATAATCCATTTTAGACAAGAGAACCGGCTGCCTTGTAACACGACGTGCATAACACAGGGCAACAGTGACAACAACGGTTTCAACGAGGGTTGGAGCTAGAGGAATGTTCGAGGTGTTCCGTGGACGCAATATTGATATGTGGCGGTGCTGTGCGCACGTGTCTGCCGTGGCCCGTGCACGTGGCAACTTCCTCCTGAAGCAAGCTTCGTAGATTCGAATGGCTTTTGGTAGGACTTCTGAAGTCTCTAGCTCGAGGATGCTTTTTTTTGACTGAATTTGTGTTGAACTTTGTACAGACTACTTCATCGAATCGTCAAGCGGCTAAAGTAGCTGGAATCCGAGTCGAATTATCTAATCATACTGGGTTGCACGCAACGCTAGCTCATTCTGACTCCCGAAGATATTTTCGTACCTTCGTTTAGTTTAGCCGGCCATCTTCTCTTACTGGTCTGGGAAGCATTGCTGGCATTTTGACGGCGCAATATGATTACGACACTCGCGTCTTCGTGCAGATGTGCGCAACAGCTCGGGCAAACGGCGCTGCGCGCAATGTCTACTCAATCGAAGATATCATTGGCTTTGGCTCGAAAAGCGCCGATAGACATCCACCCTGAGATCGAGCATGCATTGGAGACAAGTCAACCTCTTGTAAGTTAGTAACCACATGATCCAGACTTTCATCGCATTGAACTCCGACAAAACTTGTCATAGGTTGCCCTCGAGAGCACTTTAATTACGCATGGCTTTCAAACGCCTGAAAACTATAATCTCGCTCTTTCCCTTGAACGAAACGTCCGCGACAATGGCGCGACCCCGGCTACCATTGGATTTATTGGCGGACGTATCAAAATTGGCTTGACCCCAGCTGAAATTGAACGCCTTGCGTCAAACCAGTACAAACCAGTCAAGGTATCGCGGAGGGATATTGCTCCAGCAATCGCTAATAAAGCAGATGGAGGTATGCCCCATATCTACATCTGCGAAGTCGTATTGACAGCCCGCAGGAACTACTTGCGCGGCGACATCAATGCTTGCTGAGATGGTCGGGATCAAGGTTTGTCTATCTGCGCCTGGCTTATTCCTTTCGTCTCATTCTTGTCAGGTGTTTGCCACCGGAGGGTAATCATAGAACCGTGTGTAATGATTGCGCCTGACCGACTCTTCCGTGCAGTCTCGGTGGCGTGCACAGAGGAGGCGAAAACAGTGCGTGGTGATTTAGTGTTCGCTACATTATAATCTCAGCTCTTAATAGCCATGGACATCTCGGCTGACTTACAAGAACTCAGCAGGACACCAGTCGGGCTAGTGTCCGCTGGCGTCAAGTCGATCCTCGATATTGGACGAACATTAGAGTATTTGGTACGAAAATAAGGTCCTTCGTATTTCCGAGACCAATGCAGCTGTGCAGGAAACACTGGGTGTGCCTGTGATCTCTTATTCAAAAACCCGGGATTTCCCAGCATTTTTCTCCAAGTTTAGTGGGTTCCAGGTAATAGGATTATATTTTCTCTTCACCTTCAGGTTGAAAATGAACTTCGGAACAGGTTCCCTATAACACAGATGACCCACGCACGGCTGCAGAAATTCTATGTTCGGTAGTTATTCTTGGTGTAGCTTCTACCACTGACGGAATTTGCAGTCACGCAGTGGCAACTGAGCATGACCAACGGAGTGTTAATCGCTGTACCGATCCCTGACGAATACCAAGCGGCAGGAGACGAAATACAGAAGGCCGTCGACATCGCCGTCGCGGAGTCCGAAACAAATGGCATGAGTAAGAGCGGCAGGGATGCTACGCCATGGCTGCTCAAGCGAGTGAACGAGCTGACGCAGGGATCGTCCGAGCAATCCAATATTGGGCTCCTGCAGAACACCGCACGTGTCGGTGCGTATCTGTCCAGGCACCCTCCATATAACAACACCTTGCTGACCCTGCTCGATCGTAGGTGGACAAATAGCTGTGGAATACCAGAAATTGGTCAACGCGAGCGTAAGGGATTAGTGCATGCAGCGTATATTAAGAATTATGAAGCTGTCAGTAGAAATACGAAAAAAATGATGTTGCAACCTTCGTCACCCCGCCGCCTACCCTAACTGCGCCAACGTCATTTGTGGAAGCGAGCCCGTCACCAGCTGCTCAAATTACTGTCAGTTTCTGCTGCATAGCTTGTCACAGTGTTCTTCGCATCTAACCAGATCTAACCCGACTAGCCGCCCTCTTTGGTCGTCATAGGATCTGCAGCCGTCGATATATCCGCGCGCGCCGATACGAGCCTGGACGCCGCCCTCACAGTGCACTCGACCGTTCCCGGAGAAGTGACCTCGTCGCTGGGCGGAGTTGCGCGCAATATCGCAGAGGCTTCCCACCGTATCTGCGCGTCTCCTACATCGACACTTCTGCTTGCACCCGTCGGTGATGATATGTTCGGCAGCATAGTCATAGACGGGACAGCCCGTCTCGGCATGCGCACAGACGGGCTTCTTCGCAGCTCGACCGACCGCACGGCGGTTTGCAATATGATTTTTGATGCAGCGGGCAACCTGCTTAGCGGTGTGGCAGACATGAACATCACCCGGTCGTTCTCAGCGATAGACGTGAGTGGTTTTGGAGTCCAGGGACATCTGAAGGCTGACGTTGTCTCGCTATTTAGATCTGTAAGCAACTGGGCATCCATGAGCCTGCAATGGTAGTACTCGACGGGAACCTGGCACCGGAGACTATCTCTGTTGTTGTGCAACATTGCAATAAGCGTGACATTCCAGGTGGGGTTTCAATAATTCCTTCAGTCCCATGATTCTCATATAAACTATAGTTTTCTTGTATGTTGTTCCCATGCGCACTTGTGCTCGTGTAGAGCTAAATTTCGTCTGTCCAGCGAACCTACTTCAGTCGTCAAATCCACTTCAATCTTGCCAGCTGTACAGCACTCTTTATCTGTCGTTGGACCACAGTCCGCACCTATTGCCTTCATGTCTCCGAACCTCCTCGAGCTTGAGCACGTCTATAGAACGGCCATGACAGAACCGTTCGACCTCATGTCCTCGGCGGAATGGTGGACAGCACTCGATGCGCTGCGCCTTGGCGATGCCTTCCGCCTAGATGTCGAGCGGCTGGCGCGCACATCCGCTGGTGGACTGGCCTTCCTCAAAGACAAGGGTATCGTCCATATGGCCGTAAACCTGCTTCCCTTCTTCCAGCACCTCATTATCAAATGCGGCGCCGCTGGTGTGCTCGTCGTCATGAGGGTGCCCGGGTGGACGGGTGTACCTAGTGATCCAGGCCGTGCATTAGTTGTAGCGTCCAGCGAGGCCGGCACAGTCGTCGTGCGCCACTTTCCCGCGCACCACATCCCACCAGATTCGATCGTGAACGTCACAGGTGCTGGCGATTCATTTGTAGGTGCGCTCCTTGCAGTGCTTCAGCGCGAGCCCACGGCGATGCAGCATCCGCATTCGCTCGAGCAAGCGATTGATGTCGCACAACGAGCTGCAGTGATGACTCTCCAGAGCACCCTGGCTGTCTCACCATTACTATCTGAGCTGGCGAAGAAGTGAGCTACATGTATACATACGTCCGTCGCCCTGCGTATTTCAAGTTTAATATAATGCACATGTCATCATGAGGGTGTTAGAAGACCGTTGCAAGCCACAGACCGGACACAACAGATGCTAATATCAGTAAATAGTAAGGGTAAGTTGCGGGATGCAGATGGCAACTATTGCCTGCATTGGATGTCGGATCTGCGCTATCGTCGCCTAATCCTGTAGAGTGACCGCCAGAGCGGATAGCGAGCGTCTGGAAAGCGGTAAAGTTGTTGATACTCGTTTCCACGGAGTTGATGGCGAAGACCATGCCCTGAGCGCATGCCCCCTCTCGGGACGAGAAACCAAATATTGGCGCAGTCTGGAAATAGCTTTTCGTAAGCCACGAGAAGCTCACACATTAACGGCAACTCACATCATTCACTACGAGTGTATACGTCGTATAGTTGCTGTCCGACACCGTTTCCGTTGTACGGACTGCGGATGTGTTCGGCTGAACGAAATTGAAGCCATGTTCGGCAGACGTGCATGGGTTGAGGAAAGCAGATTGCGTCACTGAGTCGTTCTTCCCATGGAACTCAAATATGATACCGTCCCATGGCTTGACGAACAATGTTGGTGGCTCAAAAGTGGCAGAATCATCTAACCCGACATAAATCGTGTGCCATTGGGCGACAGTCGCAGGCGTGGGATCTGGTGCAAAAGCACGTTAAGTGACGATAAATGGAATAGCGGACGTCAGTGAACGCGAGGCCGGAAATTCGGTAACGCACCTACGGATCCTTCGTAGCTTGTCCACGTTGTCGTCCACTTCTCGACCCCAAGATCAACAACAGTCGTCGCCGTAGCGTACGGAAGTGGGGACGGTGTCACGTAATTCGTCGCATTTGGAAGGACAGTCGTTGTCAGGGTACTTGTCGAGAGAGCTCGCTCCAGAAAGGTGTAGTAGTCCTGCCCGCTGCCTTCGGATCCCGGGTTCACTGCGAAAACCATACCTGACAATTGGTCAATAAATGATTTCCCAAAAGTACCCTCACATATGTGAAACGAATAAAGGACGACCATAGCAACAAATTCTTCAGTGCGCACATACCTTTTTCACAGGCATCGATTTGCTCGCAGTGTATCCAGATCGGGTCGGTGTTATTCACAGTGATTTCGTAGCTTTTGCCATTACTATAACGCCGATCGCTCCCAGTGGAATTTGTTTGAAGACTGGCCAGAAATATATATCGTGAGGGCGTGCACTTTCGGAGTTCTTGATAAGCAATACAATACATACAATCCGGAAGTGAATCCGCCCTCAAGAGGCGTGCAAGGAACCTCCAACGTCGACTGTGTAACAGTATGATTCCGCGCGGCCCTAGGTATTTTTCTCTCAGTACGAGATGTCGATGATTTGCACGGCTATGAACGGATCTGAAGAGCGAGAAAAGGACCGAAGCCCAAGGAACCATTGCAAAAGGACCCTCGCGAAAAGCAGGGGGCTGAGGTAAAGGCTGCACTTACACCTCAAAATGTACAACATCGCCTACATCTGCAGTGATAAACGCAGGCTCATAGATCAGGTTGCTGTCATAGCCAATGGTTATATAATGCGTTGTCGCCGCACGAGGTGCAACACTAGCGAACGTGGCCGCCGCTTGCACGAAAACACCGCCTGGCTTTAGGTCGATGACGAGCAGTATGTTCACAGCGATGAAAACAGGCAGAATGGCGGAGTGCCAGCTGTATTTTGCTAACATAGTTATACCAACCGATGAAAAAGTGATCAATCGACGGTTTTCTGGCACAAATGCCGCAGGATTGGCAAGAGGCAAGGTAGACGGTGCTGGACAAGAACAAGGTCACTCACCTACATGATCTTCGCACAGGCGGCTATATAGAAGCCTCCGCACACCATAATGTCCAGAATGGGATAGAGTGACCGCCGGTGGGAGCAGGCGGACATCATCTCAGCATTAGCGCACTCCTGTAACTTGGTGTTTCTGACATATCAAGCTCTCCGTATTCAGTTTCTGCCAATCCCGGATGTGGCTCGTGTATCGCGGGGGAGCTTGCATCTGTTTCTTGATGTCAAGGAACACAGCATCGATCATCCGGGATCCTAACATAACATCATGTGGCGCAAAAAGAGATAGGCAACAGTTGAAGTGCGCATGGAATTCCCGGACAAAGAGGCCGGTCCGTGTGCGTACCTGTGCGTACGTGCCGGTTATGTACATAGGAAGACTGAACCAATCGACTGTGGAAGAAAGGAGATCCAAGAAGAGCGCATTGTTTCCTATTGTTTCTTCCTTTCAATTCTTTGATCCTTTTTCTTGATGAGGGACTTGCTAGCGTCAATCCAACACAGCGTTGAATCTATTGAGTTGTCGATAGCCATAGCATGGGAATCGGTGTTCAAAATAGCTGGTCTTTGAACCGGTCACGCTATCATAAAATCCACGCGTTACCGAGGGCAGTGCACCGCTGAGGAACAAAAACGTCTTCATGTTCCCATGGGTGAAAAATCGATCATAGATCTCGCAAATAAGTACATGATTACACTGCAAGACAGGAAGACGTGGCAAGAGTATGAACAGCAGGGGACAAGCGTAGATCTACTCACATCACGGCGATATCTGCCGAAGATCACCAACATGTCCCTGGGTCCTACACATAAATTTGTCTTTCTGTTCAGCACGCCTGCAACCCATAAAAGCTCGGTCCTGGATTACACCGCCTCCCGTCTTCACACTACATCAATCTCGCATCCCTTTTAGCAAGTTGCACCTGTGCAAGGCGCTGTGTCCGAACGCCGTGCGTCCCAGGCATTCCCTTCTTTCCCGTTGCTGCCGCGGCAGCGGTTGTCAGCGCTTTCCCAGGAGCGGCTGCCGACTGCCGTCATATTGGCAAGAACGAGCGGACAGGATGTCAGCACGTATTCTCCAAAGTGCATGGACTGAAAGCACGTCGTACCTGCTGTGCCAGCGCAGCCTGTGTACCGGAAGAACCCGACGCAAACATGGTACGTGTATCGTCCGAGGCAAAGCCCGGTATGCGGATGTTGTGATTGCGCTCTGAAGATGTAAAAAATCAATAATATGAACAGGCAGCGTTCGTTAGAGAAGGAGCGGTACTTTATGACAACCTAAACTCACCCAGGTGTAATTGTAAATCTTTTACATCGAGCGATTCGCTACCGCGATGGCGCGCGAGCCGACAACTGAAGTTTGTCACCGAGTCAACAAAATCGTCTGCAATGTCGAGGAGGAGCTAAAAATGATGGATGAGACGAAGAAAAAAGACAAAGAAATACGAAAGCCAATAAACACAAAAGCGCTTCAAAAAGAGTTACGCACATCTTCAACTGACTTATCGAGGCATGCCTTTGGGTCGACGCTTGTTACGAGATCGCGAATTGCACGGCGCGCGTCTTCCGAGGCAGCTGCGCTCTTGAAAGCCTTGCGCCGGGGGTCATCCGGTTGTGCAGGGGCAGCTGCCGTCGTCCCCGCTGATGTTGTGGCAGCTTGTTGTGTCGACACGGTTGGTGTAGCAACGGCTGTCGTTGCAGTCCGTGCTGTGGAAGCGTATCCTCTCCACTGGCTGTTGGAGTCGGCTGCATATGTAGCGGGTGTAGACGTGTATGCCGTCGTCGCATAGGCCGTTGGAGTTGATGTAGT
This sequence comes from Fistulina hepatica ATCC 64428, assembly GCA_000934395.1. NCBI lineage: Eukaryota > Fungi > Basidiomycota > Agaricomycetes > Agaricales > Fistulinaceae > Fistulina > Fistulina hepatica. The sequence goes on along the minus strand of KN881646.1, from coordinate 16,901 downwards.
AGCATACGTCGTTGATATCGACGCATAGGTGGGCTGCGTAGATGTGGAGGCGGTGGGATACGTCGTCGATGTAGCGGACGGGTATGCCGTTGGTGTAGAGGTATATGTCGTTTGTGCCCCCGTCGTCGAGGCATAAGCTTGTTGTGGTGCCGGTGTCGAAGAATAAGTCGTTTGCGTGGCTGGAGCTGAGGCGTAGGTCGTTGAAGCTGCAGGCATCGACGTTGATGCATACGCAGTGCTGGTAGCAGTCTGTGGTGCGGGCTGCTGCTGTGCGGTGCTGGCTTGTGGTGGCGCCGGAGATGCTGACGTTGACGTGGGCGTCGACGATGTCCCCGATGGCTGCAGCGAGGACGAGGACATCGATGTCATTGTTGCGAAGCGTTCCGGTGAGATTTGCAGAGGCAACCGCACCCGTATCGTCAATGCGTCGCAGCGGCATGACCATCATCGTGTCATATGTCGGCAGATTGCCGTATTATGTCCGTCGTACAGCCGAGGTATAGTTTGCAATTGAACACCCAATCGGAGAGCAACGACACAGAAAAATCAAAGCAAGATCAGGACGCAGAGCATAATGTAAGTCGATGTTATCAGTAAGTTGCCTTATTTTGGCAGAAGATTACGCACCTGTGCGTGCGCTGCTGCACGCGTGTGAATCCAGTTGGTTATGTAGTTCACGAGCTAAGATAAAGACAAAGGTTGTCATAGGCGTTAGAAATCGGTTGTAAATCGTCGTTTGCAGGCAGTGTTGAAGGTCATGGTGGTATAGTTAGAACGGCGAGAAGTACACACACAGATACGGCACTCACATAGACCGTCTGTTCCTGGGAGATAGTGCCATCCTTTATCTGGTTGATCATCTGCTGGATTTGCGGTGCTGAAGCAACGTCTTCGCGCTTGATGATCTCAAGGTTTTTGAGCAGATATTCGACGCTGACACCAGACGACGTCGTCGATGAAGACATGTTCGAGAAATAATAATTTTTAGATGCCCAGTTCACGGAGGGACTGACAAAATTCCACAGGGAAAAATTTAGAATTGTTGAAGCGGCCGAGATGAGATTGAGGCAGATGCACGGCGACTGTCAGGAAGTACGGCAATCATAAATGGCGATCAGTAGATTCCACTTTCGGATGTTTTTGCTGTGACGTTGGTGGCTCTTGTTTTTCTTCATCGTATAAAATGTACAAAGCTCGCTCATAATATTTATTTTTTCATTTTTTTCAGTAGTGGATTACAGACCTAGAGAAACCGAGTCTGCAGTTAGAGCCGCTCTTGGATTTTTGGACTCCGAAATACTTAGCCATCGGTATTGTGTTCTCCATTCAATCCGCCCGTGGCACACTCTCGATGAAATTTGTAGATCTTAAATATCGAGCTTCGCCACAAATCCTGCAGCAAATATCATCAGAACATCATGTTTTTTGGGAATGTATGCTTTTTTTTTCATTCTCGTTTCGGCGAAACCGACTAACGTCAATCACGCGACAACCACGTGATCGCGTTTTGATCTCTGCATCAGACCAATAATGGTGACTTGACGTTTTTCGGAAACTTGACTTCTACCACCAGCCATCGTCAACAAAATGCCGAATGACAATGCCACTGAGAAGCCCAAGTTGAAAATCACTGCAAGCAACGCCTATCTTGCCCTTCGCGATTTCCGGGTGCCAAAAAAATCCAAGAAAACGCGCGTTCAGCCTGGTACGCGCACGCGAACTTCTAAACTTGCGTTGTTGCCCACTTTGCCGCTTGACATATTACTGGAAGTAAGAACACGCGTTTCGGATGGAAGGCTACTCATTTGACGCGTCGCATTACAGATTTTCAGCAATCTACTCCCGCTCGACGTCCTCCATCTCTCCCGTGCATCCAAGGCTTTACGGCGAGTCCTGGTAAGGAAGCAGGAAAACGCGTCAAAAAATGCGAATCTAACATGTTCACAGATGCATCGATCCTCCATGAGCGTGTGGAAATCAGCCTTCGCTAGTATACCTGATTTGCCGCCTTGCCCGGACGACGTGTGTCTGCCGGCATGGATCAGTCTGTTGTTTGACTCCCATTGTCATGTACGATAACTTTTTTTTTTTTTTTTGATTTTACACCTTCATCTAACCGGTAACCTGTACGCAGAACTGTGGAAAGCCAAACGTTCGAACTCTTAACTGGACGCTGCGAATCCGTCTGTGTCACGGCTGTTCGGTCAATTTGTGTGTCTCCTTTTATATGACTATCTATGCATATGAAGTCGTCCTCATTGAGTGAAACGATTACTTCCAGACTTCTTCCATACGAGGACGTCGTCATCAAAAATCCGGACTCCGATCTGGCTAGCGTGTTTAAAAAATGCCTCATATTTATCACTTGGAGAGACTGTAAGTTGTATACTTGACATGATTAGAAATCCGGTTGACAGTCCCAGGGCCTGGGACATGGTGCTTGAAGAAGGATCGTGATAGCATCGCCCACGAACTGCAAATTTGGAGTAGTGACCGAAAAGACTTTTTATGGTTGAAGACACGTGAGGCAAATGCACGTCGGGAGGTGCGGCACCAGTCTATTTTACGTTGTATAAGTCACCCAAACGCGTTATAAGTCTAGTCTCATGTGCTCATTGTGGGCCCATACAAAGCAAACCCAACGTTATGATGAGCTCGATGAGCTGCGCGAACAACGGTTTAAAGAGTGCGTATCCGTTGATGAGGAATTGTTTGCCTTCGTCGTTCACGTTGCATAGTATCTGTCGGCGATTAATTGACATAGGATTCGGTGAGGAGGTTACCTATATTCGTAACTTGCGATACGGTGATCACTTTCTTGGCAAGAGCACCCTCAAAGTGTTCGTGAATCTCCCCGCCGTCAGGCGGCCACAGGCTCTGACGGAGCAGAGTAATATCTCCGTTACAAATTCTTTGGTTGCACCATTGACAATCTACTGCAGTATGGAAAAACATCCAACCTGCACTGCTCAACTACATGGCTCAGGCGAAGGCCCACCGAATCGAAAATGAACTGGCTGCGCTCAACCTAGAGCGTTTTAAGATGTTTGCGGAAGCGTGGACGACTTTTCGGCAGTCCCTGCCGCCGAGTATGCTCCTCCCGAGTCCGTTCGATATTAGAGGGATGGATGGCATTAGTGACATTTTGAACAAGTCTCCATCTGATCCCGAGCACCCGAGCACCGACACACAAGTGTCGGTGGCGTTGTTCGAACCAGCCCTCAACGCTTTGATGCCGTTTATAGACAAATGGCGGACCGATGTCGCGATACTCGGCGCACGGAAGGTGCTGAATTTCCACGGCCCCCTACCGTACTTGTTCGAGTATTTTTGTCCTGAGACGCGTTTGCGCCTCGCAACGACCGTCTTCTACTGCAATGCGCCTTGGCACACAAGGATGACGGAGACCATATTACCTGAGCCAACGTATCACCGCATGTGTGAGTCGTTGATTTTTTAGTTTTTCTTTTTTTTGGGAGGTGCAAAGGGGAGGGACTACAACTTGTATCCTCTGTACCCACTACATTTGTGTTCTGACGAAGATTTTTGTTTGATTGTCACAGACTGGCCCGAGTTCATGTATCATCAATGCAATTCTTCGCGGTGGTACGATTATACCGGCTCGTTCTTAGAGAGGGACGAGACGTTGGGATCCGGTGAGTGGATTGGCTGCCAACGCTGTGCGTGGTCGGCCACGCACCTGGATGTGGACGTCGGCGCGTCAGATATGGCAGCCAAGATCGTTGCCGCGTGTGGACGTGACTCGGATGAGGCGACGGTCGAGGAGCTGGACGCGCTCGACCCGCGGCTTGTGTGCCTCAAATGCACCCGCGGTGCTCGTTGTGATGGCGAGCGCATCATGCCAATCCGCAGCTGGAGGCAGACAGTACGTGAATTGCAAGGCCGTATTTCTTGTTTTCTTGCTTTGTTGAACATTGTTTGCAGGTTGATCACGCGATGGACGTCCACTGGGGCGCATCGGATGTCGATTTCGAATGCATCACAGAAGAAGATACAGTGCTGGCGCGCTCGGCACAGGACATGGAGCCCGAGGCGCGTCGCTGGCGCTGTTTCCGCTGTGTCGACACGCAAAAAGATGTTCTCATGACGACGGGTCAACTCTCTAACCATTTGCGCGCCCAGTAAGGCTTTTGATCTTACTCGAGCGCCGGGCATATTACTCATCTGTTCCTATCCGACTAGCCACTTTTTATCGATGAAACGAGCTGTACAAGGCAAGGATTATTTCTTGGCACCGGAAGTGCGTCCTCGTCAGCCGTTGACGCTGAAGATGAAGCCGAAGAAGGTTACTGCGGCACCATGCATCAAAATCCGAGGTCTCCTCGGAAAAGCGTCTGACTGACGAACTTTTATTTCATGATGAAGCACATTTGGACATATCTCTAGATCTTGCACTTGAATATTTGTCTAAATTCAGCTCCATGCTGCATTGTAATGTGTGTCAACACCTCTCAACAGTTATGTGTGCGTATATTTTTGCTATGATCGTTTGTTTTCCAAAGCATTTTTGCTTATTGCATTCCTCATGCTTGCCAACATATCTTCTACTCCCTTTCCCGAATTTCCTTTGGTGCCCGTTGTGGCCAAGTCTTCAAGCTTCATTATATCCAGGCTTGACGTTTGTCTCGCTGTTTGTCTCGCTGTTTGTCGTCACGATTTGTCGATCGACTTTCATTTCTTATATAAGAATGTTAAGACATTTCTCGAGCTCAAAATTACTAGCTGCTAACCGGGAGTTTTCAATCATAATGCACTGCATTTCGGTGTACCAACAGACCTGAATCAAGATCTGTTGACAATTGACCCCCACCACCACCGGAGTCAAGAAGGTGGGCTGTTAGCAGTATCTGAGTACAAGGGAACCCGATAGAGGTTCTCATAAAACTGCATGCATTATCGGTCGTGGTATCATTCGGCAACGGCCAATCATTCTTGAACCTGATTACCTCCATTCCTGACCTCGTCAAGCTTGCCGATGCGTGCGAGATACGCCGCGCCAGAGTCCGCCCAAACCTGATAGTCAACGACCTTGCACGCCTCATCAAACTTCAACATGTACGCAAAACTCTCGTCCCATGTCTGACCCGTCGCCTTCCACGTGAACGTCGCACTTCCTCGGCACGCGACGCCGTGCACGTCGCTGTCGACGATGAAATTCGTAAAGGACATCTTTTCGTAGGATAGTAATTCAGCTAACAACTCAAAGTACTCGCGCACGTGCACACGGCCTGTGAATTCGCGCCCGAGAAAGGGTGCGAGTGCGGGTTCGCCGTGTTCGAACGCGCTCGGCTCGTGGAGGGTCGAGAAGTGGGAGAGGACGTCGTCGATGGGTGCCCCCGACGCGAACGACGTGCAGAACTCTTCGGCGGCTTTGAGCAAGTCGGCAGGGCTGGGCATTATCGAACTGCGTCGACTGATGGCGGCATGGTGGAGCGTCGTTGTGGATTCGTTTTGCATGCACAAACAAGTCGAGTCCGAATTCGAAGTCATAGAAAGATACGCGATGGATGGGTTGAAGCTTGTGACGTAGGGTGAGCGGCATGACTCATGATCGATGCCTGGTCCGAGTATTATCACGATAGAGGGGAGATGCCATAAAATACTTCAAAATTCATAATGCTTTCTAGCAGGAAAAGGATGAAGGAGGAAGAGGGAGGGTGTGGGGAAAGAGGTCGGAGAATGCGAAAATATAAGTTGCTCCAAGAAATCGGGCCCCTCACTGGCAGCGGACTTAATTTATGGGCATCAATGCACGAAGTCGACTCTAAAGGTATTTTATCGATAAAACGTGCACATCACTGTCACATACACACATACACATCACTTGGAAGCACCTATAACTTATCGATTTCTACTACTACATTTATTTCATCGCGAGTACAAACAATAATTAGAGGCACAACGTCCATTTGCATATGAAATCTCATGACACAGTCGCAACAACGCTAGTCGAGAAAGAAAGAAATGAAACTGGCACAATTACTCAGACTCACCCTCAGGATCATACACATACGCAGGATACTCCGGTTTCCACACAAGTTCATGCGCACGCTGACGAACCTCCTCCTTCGTCCAATTCACACCCGCACTGCCCTCCTCGACCGCCTGCTCCGCCACCGCAACGGCGACCTCAAAGTTCACACCGGGTGCGTGCTCAAAGTCCGGAAGGAGCCCGTCGTCGGGGTCACGCAGTGCAGGCGAGAGCGACGCGAGGCGCTCCGCACCCGCAATAATCATAGTGTCCGTCATTATACGGCTCTTGCTTATCATCGCTCCGAACCCGAGGCCAGGGTAAACAAGCGCGTTGTTGCATTCCGCAACAACCTTCTTCTTCCCCTCAACGTTACCGGGCAAGGACGTTTGTGGGAACGGGCTGCCTGTCGCCAGAAGCGCGCGGCCGTTCGTCCAATTCGTCGCGTCCTGTGGGTCGACCTCGACGAGTCGGCCAGGGTTCGAGAGCGGGAAGATGATGGGGCGGTCTGTGCCCTCCGCCATCGCGCGCACGACGGACTCTGTGAAAGCGCCCGCCTGCATCGAGCAGCCGATGAGCATGGTCGGGCGCACCTGGCGCACAACGTCGAGCAGCGATACATCGCCTTCATGGTTAGGCCACTCCGCATCGGGGCGCACGTACTCGGTCACCTCCTTGCGCACCAAGCCTTTCGCAGCGAGCGACTCCTTCAGCAGGCCATACCTGTCGATAAGGAAAAAGCGTTTGTTCGCCTCCTCGACGGAAATTCCGTCGATAGACACCATCGCATCGCGCAGCTGTGTTGTGATGCCAAGCCCCGCGGTACCTGCACCGAATACGATGATGCGCTGTTCGCTTAGCTTGCTACGTGTCACGCCCGCCGCGGCCATCACGCCAGCAAGCGCCACAGCGCCTGTGCCCTGGCTACGCAACATCATATTGGCGTGGAGGCTGAGCAGGTCAAGGATACACTTACATGTCATCATTGAACACGGCATGTGTGGGACGGTATTTTTGTAGCAGGCGGTGAGCATTCTTTAGTCCAAAGTCCTCAAAGTGCAGCAGTGAGTGGGGGAAGTACTTGCGCACGAGCTGCATGAACCTGCGAGAAGTGAAGATGAATACATGGTGAGAAAAACGTCCACGCACTTGTCTAGGAATTTGTCGTAGTCCTCGCCGGTTACGCGCTCATGCGGCCAGCCCTAAGTCCATTCAATTGTCGTGAACAAAACTTTGCAGGACATCATGAAGATACGTACAACATATAATGGATCCTTGAGCAGATCGGGGTTGTTGGTCCCGACGTCCAGCATCACCGGTAGGGTTCGAGATGGATCAATACCGCCGATAAGACTGTCCTGACATCAGCTGGAGATGTAACACAATGGGCATCATGGACACAAACGTGTATATAGCTGATTTGGCGGTCGAAATCTACGTTGTAGTCATCAGCAACGTGGAGCTGTCATGGATAGTTGCACCGACGCACCCCGATACCCTGGAAATGGCATGAGCCTTGACGGGGTTATGAATTGAAAGCAGCGACTTACCCCCACTCCCTGGTCACCGATGCCGAGGATAGCCTCAGCGTCCGAGCAGACGATAAGGTCAATCTCACGGCCGCGAACCTCTTCGAGGAAGTCCTCCTCCATCGTATCATAATTCGCAAATGTAAGGTAGAGACCCTCGCTGCGGCGGAAAAGATGGGAGTAGTTGGCGATAGCCTCGGCCTGTGAAAGACGATGAGCACGACTATCATCACAACATGCATGCCAACGAAATGTGTACCTGCGTCGGGGTATAGATAATGGGCACCAGTTCGCGCAGGTGGCGAGAGAGCAGGGCATAGTACAAGACCCAGTTCTGGTCTTTGAGACTGTGGAGGAAGGTGTTCTTGCGGATGGGCTCCTTGCGCACTTGTAGCTGGTCGTATGCACGCTGGCACTGCTCATCGAGGGTATTGACACGATACGGCAGGCGCGCGTTGATGCCGAACGCGGTGCGCTCCTGTGGGGTAAACGCCGTGCCCTTGTTAAACCGTGGTGAGGTTAGAATGCTGTCCCCGCGCAGCGCGACGCGGGCAACTTTCTTCATTGTCGCCGCTGTCGAGGTCATTAGGGATTCTCGATAAGTCCCGATGGGAGTTCAGAACAAGTTTCGTATCGCAGAGATACGACGATATGGATGGCGTTCAACGCGTTGTGGGGTTCTTAAGTACTGTCTTCTCCATTTCGTCATCAGGTCTATAATTACATCTTTGGTGATGTGGCGAGCGCAGGCCATCCAACATGACACGTTCGCAACGCATTCAGTAGGACATTTTGTGAATCAATCTATACTTGGTTGCATGGATGAAGGATGAACCAAATCATGTATCATCACTTCCTCATCAACTAGGTATAGAACAACTTGATTCACAAATTAGCATGTAAACATTCGAACAACCACTCGTACATGTATATTTTTTACCGTAGAGTAGAAGGGACCTGGAGTTTTTTAAGACTGCGTCTTCGCAGCGCGCATGCGTCCACCCAGCTCAGAGTACAGCAAATCGTCACCACCTGCCTCGGTGCCGAGACGCACACGCTTCATATGGTCGGACACCAAGAACGCCACATCTACCAAACACAGAATAAGCGTTGGTCGTACAAGAGGCACAGGGAGGGAGGGGAGTCCACGCACCAAGACTTTGCTCGAAGTTCAGCCGCGGGTCGCAGAACGCCTGGTATCGCAAGCCGAGCTCCTCCTCGGAGAGCTCCATGCTCCCGCCAAGGCACTCAGTCACGCTGAAGCCTTCTTCGTTCAGCTCGCCCGTGAATTCGAGGCTGACGCCGTTCAGCGCCGACCCGCATTCCGTGTGAATGCGCAAGCACGACGTGAGCTCGCTGATGATCGTCCCAAAATTGCGCGTCTTGAGACCGGTTGAGGATGTCAAGGTACTGTAGCGGTCGTGGGTGAGCAAAAACAAGGAAGGATGAGAGTGAGAATCCATCACGTACTTTCCGTGCATGGGATCGCATATCCACGCAACCGGATGGCCCGACTTCTGGACGGCCGAGATGTGCCCGGCGAGGTACGTGTCAACCTGCATAGGAAGTTCGTCATCACTGCATGCCGCATCGAGAAAAGATGTACCTTGGCCACACCGTAGCGCGTTAAAAGCGTCACACGTCCGCGCCCGAGAGGGTTACGGATGCCGCGGAAATACTCAACGTGCGCGCCGTCAAGCTGCCGCGTGCGGTCGCCGATCCACAGGAAACGCGCTGACGTGTTGTAGTGCGCGTGCGGGGGCTCGACGTTGCGCGGGCCACCGGGTATAGGGAATTCGCGCGTGAGCGCCTGCTCGTAGCCAAGCATCAGACCTTCATGGCTGGCCAGATTATGAAATGAGTACAGATAATGCGGTAAAAGGTTGCAGAGAAATACACGAACCTGGTGTAAAAATCGATATCCTCAATCGCGCTGCGCGCGCCGCCCTCTTCATAACGGCCCCCGATGGCGCTGCTGAAATCCAGCGCATCCGAGAGGCCGTCAATGACGCGGTTGAATTCTTTTCTATACGAACGTCAGCAATGGTTTAATTCCATGTCACATTGTGCGGCGGAAGATCGGTGATCGCACTCTTCAAGGCCGGGCTGCGGACATGGGAGAGCGACCAGTCGCGCGGTCGATGACTTTGCAGAGATGCAAACCCAGAGCTCAGAAGGACGCGGACGTGGTTGAGCGTAGTAGCCGAGTAGAAGTAGACGCTATGTATTGGAATTTAGCAGAAACGAAGACATGCTGTACATGTCGTCAATATAAAGAGAAACGTGGTACTAGCATAAGGTGCTGGGCACTGACCCATTGACATTGTCGCCTCTAGCTCAAGTCAGATGGCTAAACAGCAGACAGTGAAGCTGCGTACCGGAAACTCAACACTTCACGATCCCCAATCTTTTTTGTGCTGCTACTGCGTGGCTTTGTGTACTGTCCGGCAATGTGCCCCACTCGTATCTATCATTGAAAAAAAAAGAACGTGTGTTTGGCCTCGTCGAAAGGACAGGAAGGTGGAACGTACGACAGGCTTGCGCGAACCCCACAAGAGTACGACAGAGAAAGACAATATGAGTCCGATTTTGGCAGCGATGTTTTCCTAGGGTGAAAAGGTTAACGTCAATGAATGCATTTCCATGGAAAAATGACAGGATGCATACGTGCGTGCAAGCGTCGAAATTCTCTGCACAGTCACCGGCGTGCAGCAGTAAGGCTTCGTTGCGCTGCACAAGGCCCAGTTGGTGTCGCAAGCGTTCTATCTGGAATCAACAGTGTCAGTATTAACCGGAACTGGATCAAACGTATTGAAAGTCGCATCTCCAAAGGAGTGATGAGAGGCGACAACGTAGAAACCTTGGACAGCATTCTGAACAAGCACATAGATATCGGTCAGAAACAAAACAAGGAAGAGGCGGTTTGGATTCCAGCAACGCACTTCTGAAGGTGGTCTTCGTCCGGGTAGACAACATCCTGTGCGAAAATACTATTGTAAACAAATTCTCTGCATGAATGACCTAAAAGAAAGTGAACCTGTGCGAGGGCTTTGATTTCCAAGAGGACGACGTCCAGCGCATTGGATTTGTAGACATTGTGTGCTGCCGATATAACAGCGAAGTTTGTGAGTAGAATAGTGAGTCGTAGTTATTCCTCTTCGATAGACTGAGCAGCGTCGAGTATAAGTACTCGAAACCTGGAAGTGGAGAACTGACGCGCAGAAGGCGAGCGCCTCAGAAGGTGATCGAGATCGAAAATACCCATTTAAATAGTCTCTCTAAGGCAGACGGGAATGAGAAACCCCCGCCCACTGCACCCTTTCTCTATTTACCGTCTGTTATCATCGGCAAGACAGACCATGGGTCTGCGACTTACGGGGTGCCTGTTGATCGCTGCTGTCCGGTACTGTAGAGGGTGTATACCCGTCACGAGGTCTGTAGGTACAGATGAGTAACCTCAGCAATGGTATAGATAGTGCTAGTAGCTACCTGTAGGTACAGATGAGTACTACAGATAGTCAGTAAGGGATAGATAGGTGAATATACATGGTACTCACACCTCAGCAATGGTATAGATAGTGCTGAGGTGGATAACGGAGTGCGAGGAGAAAACGAGCGGAATGGTGACTCATCGATCGAGCCCGATTTGGGTTGTAGCTATATACGGATGCAAGTGGCGTCTACAGGTACCCCGTGTTCCCGATCGCGCGGAGTCCGTCATCGACATTCCATCATACACAGGTCTCACACTATCATCTACTTAGAAGATGGAGGGTGCTTATGTCAAATCTGGCTCATCATGCATCATCTTTCGGAGTGCTCATCCTTTCCCCTACGTCAGTTTCCCACTTCTGGTTTTCAAATACTCGGTACCCCTCAGCCTATCGAAGAAGAAACATATTCGTGGTACAATCCGACGCACTATTACCCGGTCCGCATAGGCGACGTCCACCATTCTTACCAGATCATCGGGAAGTTGGGATATGGCGGATAATCGACGGTATGGTTGTGTCGCGACCTAGTGTAGGTGCACGACATCGCAATCATCTGATGTGTACAGCCAGTACTGACAATACATGCAGAAATCATCGCTATACAGTGATGAAAGTTTGCACGCGCACCGCACCTGATGTCAAGCGCGAGGTCGAAGCGTATTGGCACATAAACTCGGTCAGCCCATTGCTGAAACACGGCGGTCGCACCTGTGTTCGCAAGATGCTTGACGAGTTTGAACTGACTGACGAGTACGGCAAATATCAATGCATCGGCATCAGGAAAAACCGGATTTTGTAATTGCAGAAAATTATCTTTTGTTAAGCTCAAGGCTAAGTAGTTCTCAGTTATTCACCATAAGATAAGTCAATATGCTCAAACTTTCACGAATTTTGAAGAATTATCCATAATATTCACCCCCCTAGATATTTTCTCTAAGTTATGCTATAATTTTTTATGATGTATGTGTATATTATCTAAATTTACACAACAATAACATAGCAATATCTATTGATGTATGGACCAACAAAAAATGTCTCACAGTCTTCTAAAACGGTACTAGACTTCCAGTGTCGTGGTGCTACAGCACCAAACTTGGGTGTCAGCCAGACACTTGAGACAATGAGTGGAACAGGTATTATACTTGCAATATGCTCTCCATGTGCAGTACGAGACCGGGAAATTTTATACATACCATGGTTAGGCTCTGGTCGAGATCTGAACGGTGAGAACCACTCGACATATGCAAAGTGTTTAGGTAGGTCGGGTGTGTCGGGGAACCATGCCTTCACTGCAGCTAGTGGGTAAGTCGGGGGCAAAGGGTAGCGGACCCACAAAGCATCTCCTCCTAGCGGCAGAAATAGCTGTGGCACTGAGCCGAGCCGAGATCGTACAAGCACGAGACCAGCGTTGGTTAGAGAGCGTAGCGGTAGGAAAGAAAACAAGACAATTAACCTCGACTGCAGGCCTATACGGAAGAAATGTAGCGGCAGCAAGAAACATCAGTAGGACCCTTGTGAAAGGATAACAAGTAAACAAGAAATGTTAGGTAATTATCAGACTTTAGTAGAAGGGGGGAGCAGGAGCAAGTTGGCTGACAGGGGAACTACCGAGCGATAAAGAAGACACTGACAAGAGTTAATGGGGTAGGGGTAGCGCAAGGTGTCCGAGTTGCAGAAGTCGTAGTTAACCGGCGAGCGAGCCGCTGAAGGCGACCACGGCGGTTACAACTTGCGTGGCAACCGTGTCTCGGGTCACAACTGTTGCTACGCCCATTCTGTATAGTACTCAATAGTTTGAGAGGCCACGCGTTTGGAGAAGGAAAGGAGCTGGAGCAGGGCAACTGCCAAAGGGTGGTCCGAGGAAGTGGACACCTACGGTTGACGTACGTCTGCTCCAGCTTGTGCCGGCGGCTGATGAGTCTAGGTAGCTGACTAAGCAACCGACTAGAGGAGTGACGGAACTGCGAGTGGCTACTACCTAGACTTGTCGGTAGAGCTCGCTTGTTTAACACCGATAGAGCCCTCCTCAAAGTTGTGCTGGCTCGTCGCAGGTAAGGAGTTCTTTAGCCACTTCAAAGGGAACGTCTACGTCTTGTCTCATAATCCTACCACCAAAACTTGGTCCGGAGGGGCCGTGTTCCGGGAGAAGGAGTGTGCTGCGGTCGAGCTAGACAACAAGGGCAGAGAAACCGGAGAGGTGGAACGGCATGGGTCCGAAGGCTTCTGGGAAGTGGGGGAAGTCGGGCGAGCCACAGTCTGCGGCGAGCCCGAGGTGGACAGCCAGTGCGGAGAGAGTTTCGGAGCGGACGGCAACTTGTTTCGAGGTGTCTGGCCGCATGTTGGCAGAACTCATCGAACGGTGGAGGTTCTCAAGGCCGTGCACTGCGTGATAGCAACTTTCAACGGCGACGGTATCTTGTCGCAGAAGCTCTTCACCTAGCGTGGGAACTATAAGGACGGCTAAAACTGGGACCACTACTTCAGCGGAGTCATTAGAACACCCTTGCGGAGCTCCTCCGACGACATCGTCAGTTCTTACGGCCACAGAGCAACAGTTTCTAATTTGCAAGATGCGGTCTTCGTGAACCACGGTTCCTCTCCCCCGTACGGAACGAGGAGAGACAACTACGCTCTTAACGACCGCACAGCTTCCAAGAAGGTGGCGGTAACTTCCTCAGGTTTGGGTAAGTGATACTTTGTCCAATCAATGTGCGAACGAGACACCTGTTAGAGGAAAGACTGTGGACGTATCGGAAAAACTTCCTTTTATGGTATCTCTTCGAACTGTGATAGCGAGTCCAGTGCTAGGAAGATCCGTAGCAGACAGTGCAGCACCGATCTTAGTCGTGTGTTTGCACATTAAAATATGAACTGTGGCAACCGGAGGAGTAGTCTTACCAGTACAGACGTTTATGTGTCGGTTTGCGTCTGCCACTGTGCCATATGCTAGGGGTGGTACGTTTGGATGAAACGGTTTATGGGTGCTCGGAGATGCAAACAAACTTGGCGGAGTTACAGCTATCAGCATAATGAGTTATGCGACAAACAGGTAGGACGTCAAAAACAGTGCGAGGTCATTTGCTGGGGCAATCTCGCTGTAGGAGTATGGGGCGATGGACGTGCTTGTACTATGGACCTCTGCCGCCGAACCCTGGTACGCCATGGAGTAACGACCTTTGCTTGGAGCCCTTCGTTTCCGGATAGTTTGGCAAAAACCAGCGCAGGTACCATCTGATATAGCGGGCGCGAGACAGCCTAGGGCTCCAGCTCTTCATGACGCTACGACGAACGCTACTATGCTACTTCAACAATCCGCGGTGAGGTTCACAATAGAGTTTACAGAAACTTCGCCTAAAGAACTTCTGAAAACTTCCAGGCCTCGTGCCGTTTGAAAAACAGCTATCTCCCTTCTTTCAGGCCAATCGAAAGCGCGTCGTACAGCTGAAAAAGTTAGGATTACCTAGCGCCTACGCACCGTTAGTACTAAGGTAACCGTAATAAAGTAAACGGTTAGAGCGAGAGGGACTATCATAAGCGATAGAAGGACTTTTGGATGTAGAACGACGGGAGACAGAAATGGAGCCGGTTGTTTGCGTGTTTAACTCCGCTCTCGTCCTCTATAAATGGAAGGTAAAGCGGCGGAAGGACAAATGGTGGCTTAGTTTAAATGTAGATGACTAGGAATGAGCAGGCCGGGTTCGATACGGTTGTGCCAACTGAGATAGGTATAGGTTGGTAGGATACAGTTGACAGTTTTCGTATGCCAGCGCCCTGCCAAACTATGACACGAACATGCTTATTTGTTTCTCCGCCGTCTAAGTCCACTGAAGACATTTCCATTCATTATCAAGAAGTTCACTCAATACAACTGACTACTACGTAAATCCTATAGCCCAACCTGTTCATGCGCAACATAAGAGCGAGGGAAGTTTTTTTTTTTTTTTTTTTTTTTTTAGAACCTGCAGCAGTCGTCGTTATTCACGTCTGTTCATTGAATCAACGAAAGCCGACTGCAGGTACACCAAGCACCGCGCCACCACATGGGAGTTTCAGCGGGCTAAGTATTGGCCTGGGCTGTCTTTTCATGTAAATTCTAGCACACTCGACATGATGACACTGCCGTGCAGAGAGTAATGTCCGTATAGGGTGGGATTCGTCGACGGGAGATGACCAAACCATATTGGGCTTACAAGTTGGTTGACAAACAAAACTTGACGGTGAAAGAAGGGGTCATTTTGTGGTGAATATGATGCTTATTATATTTTCCAAACGAATCTGCATTGAGTTCATCGAGAATAATCACTAGTTCTTGATCCAGGGGTCCTGGAGCAGCTCCCCAGCAGTGGGTCTATCTTCTGGTCTCCATTTCAGCATTCGATTCAAGAAACGGAGGAACTCTGGCCTGTCCTCCTTGCTTATGAACTTGTTCCGCAGGACAGGTCCGTCATCCGAGTCGTCGTCTTCTTCATCTATGTCATCTACCTCGCTCATACGTTCTTCGAAGCTGGTGTGCGGCACTTCGGCAGCACCCTTCCAGTTCCCTTGATAGGTGTCATTTGATGGTAAGGGTGATGACAAAGAAAATTATTTGTTATAATCGAGGGGCCCGGAATACATTCGCACTTACCCTCCTCATCAAAGTATTGCCACGGTGTGTCCGTCGTGCATCGTCGAAGAAAGTCCATTGGTGGCGGGCCGAGAAGCGCAACCATGTGTGCAAGATGATACACGTCCGCTTCTTCGTTGTCCGGGCCGCCGCTAACCTTGAACATGTTTTCACCAGTGTACATGTCCCAGATCTGCGAAAAGGTGTTTCAATGGCAGGAGGACGCACATATCATCAGGGAAAGGAGGAAGAGCGCAGAAAGGCGTGTAACACAAAAAGCCGTACGACGCACCATCACCCCCAGGTTCCATATGTCGACCTTCTCGTCCCATTTCATGCCGAAGATGACCTCAGGCGCGCGATACTGATACGGTTGGATCTCACCGCTGTATTGAACTTCGCTGAACCGCGCCTGCCCGAAATCACATAGCACGGGTGGGCCATACGCCTTCTTCGTCAGTTTCATCTCTCTAGAAGTGTAGACGACACGATCGCCAACAATTTTGCGTGGGCTAGGGTTGTTGATCTCCTGCTCCACAAAATCGTCTAAAGGTGTATCCTCATTCAAGGTCAGGACAATGTTATTTTCCTGCAAGTCTGGACAAATGCTGTTCCAAAAAAAAACACAGGCCGGTACATAACACACACACTCACCCGTATGTATCAGCTTGGCGTGGTTATGCAAGAAGTCAAGGGCAAGAAGCATAGCTAGAACGGACATCCTGGTTAGATCGGCAGGAAGTCTGCTTTCCAGGATTACTTCTCGTCGGAATTTGTAGAGGCTAATGGAGAGGGGGTCATGCACGATGCATTGATATTTGCCATATTCGTCGGTCAGCTCGAACTCATCCAGCATCTTGCGAATAAACTTGTGGCCGTTGTGTGGTAGCAGTGGGCTGACCGAGCTTATGCGCCGATAGGCCTCGACTTCGCGTTTGACATCGGGTGGAGTGTGTGTGCAGACTTTCATCACGGTATAACGATGTTTTCTGCACGCGTCGTCAGTCGTGTCGACTGCAATGTTGAACAACCTACACCAGGTCGCGACACAACCACACCGTCGAGTACCCACCGTACCCCAATTTCCCAACGACCTGGTAGGACTTGTAGACATCGCCTATGCGAATGGGATAATAGTTGGTCGGATTATACCACGAAAACGTTTCCTCTTCGATAGGCTGAGCAGCGTCGAGTATTTGAAAACCGGAAGTGGGAAACTGACGCGGGGGAGAGGATGAGCGCTCCAAAAGATGAGCAGCCAGATTCGACATACTCTCCAT